>PISX010004131.1:78294-126150 GCA_004024625.1 Mellivora capensis | reverse complement strand
AAAAAAAAAAAAAAAAACAAAGAAACACATCAACAACAATACAATAATAGTAGGGGACTTTAACACTCCCCTCACTAAAATGGACAGATCATCCAAGCAAAAGATCAACAAGGAAATAAAGGTCTTAAATGACACATTGGACCAGATGGACATCACACATATATTCAGAACATTCCATCCCAAAGCAACAGAATACACATTCTTCTCGAGTGCACATGGAACATTCTCCAGAATAGATCACATCCTGGGTCACAAATCAGGTCTCAACCAGTATCAAAAGACTGGGATCATTCCCTGCATACTTTCAGACCACAATGTTCTGAAGCTAGAACTCAATCACAAGAGGAAATTTAGAAAGAACCCAAAAACATGGAGACTAAAGAGCATCCTTTTAAAGAATGAATGGGTCAACCAGGAAATTAAGGATGAATTGAAAAAATTCATGGAAACAAATGATAATGAAAACTCAACGGTTCAAAATCTGTGGGACACAGCAAAGGCAGTCCTGAGAGGAAAATATATAGTGATACAAGCCTTTCTCAAGAAACTAGAAAGGTCTCAAATACACAACCTAACCCTACACCTAAAGGAGCTGGAGAAAGAACAACAAAGAAAGCCTAAATACAGCAGGAGAAGAGAAATCATAAAGATTAGAGCAGAAACCAATGAAATAGAAACCAAAAAAAAAAAAAAATAGAACAAATCAACAAAACTAGGAGCTGGTTCTTTGAAAGAATTAATAAGATTGATAAACCCCTGGCCAGACTTATCAAAAAGAAAAGAGAAATAACCCAAATCAATAAAATCGTGAATGAAAGTGGAGAGATCACAACTAACACCAAAGAAATACAAATAATTATAAGAACATATTATGAGCAACTCTACACCAACAAATTTGACAATCTGGACGAAATGGATGCATTCCTAGAGACATATAAACTGCCAAAACTGAACCAGGAAGAAATAGAAAACCTGAACAGACCCATAAACAGTAAGGAGATTGAAACAGTCATCAAAAATCTCCCAACAAACAAGAGCTCAGGGCCAGATGGCTTTCCAGGGGAATTCTACCAAACATTTAAAGAAGAATTAATTCCTATTCTCCTGAAACTGTTCCAAAAAATAGAAATGGAAGGAAAACTTCCAAACTCATTTTATGAGGCCAGCATCACCTTAATCCCAAAACCAGACAAGGATCCCATCAAAAAAGAGAATTACAGACCAATATCCTTGATGAAAACAGATGCAAAAATTCTCACCAAAATACTAGCCAATAGGATCCAACAGTACATTAAAAGGATTATTCTCCACGACCACGTGGGATTTATTCCAGGGCTGCAAGGTTGGTTCAACATCTGCAAATCAATCAATGTGATACATCATATTAATAAAAGAAAGAACAAGAACCATATGATACTCTCAATAAATGCTGAAAAAGCATTTGACAAAGTACAGCATCCCTTTCTGATCAAAACCCTTCGAAGTGTAAGGATAGAGGGCACACACCTCAATATCATCAAAGCCATCTATGAAAAACTCACTGCAAATATCATTCTCAATGGAGAAAAACTGAGAGCTTTTGATCAGGAACACAGCAGGAATATCCATTATCACCACTGCTATTCAACATAGCACTAGAAGTCCTAGCCTCAGCAATCCGACAACAAAAAGAATTTAAAGGCATCCGAATCAGCAAAGAAGCAGTCAAACTATCACTCTTTGCAGATGATATGATACTATATGTGGAAAACCCAAAAGACTCCAATCCAAATCTGTTTGAACTTGTACAAGAATTCAGTAAAGTGTCAGGATACAAAATCAATGCACAGAAATCAGTTGCATTTCTTTACACCAACAACAAGACAGAAGAAAGAGAAATTAAGGAGTCAATCCCATTTACAATCGCACCCAAAACCATAAGATACCTAGGAATAAACCTAACCAAAGAGGCAAAGAATGTATACTCAGAAAACTATAAAGTACTCATGAAAGAAATTGAGGAAGACACAAAGAAATGGAAAAATGTTCCATGCTCATGGATTGGAAGAACAAATATTGTGAAAATGTCTATGCTACCTAAAGCTATCTACACATTTAATGCAATCCCTATCAAAATCCCGTTCTTTTTTTTTTTTTTCAAATAAATGGAACAAATAATCCTAAAATTTATATGGAACCAGAAAAGACATCGAATAGCCAAAGGAATATTGAAAAAGAAAGCCAAAGTTGATGACATCACAATTCCGGACTTCAAGTTCTATTACAAAGCTGTCATCATCAAGACAGTATGGTACTGGCACAAAAAACAGACATGTAGATCAATGGAACAGAATAGAGAGCCCAGAAATAGACCCTCAACTCAATGGCCAACTAATCTTCGATAAAGCAGGAACGAATGTCCAATGGAAAAAAGACAGCCTCTTCAACAAATGGTGTTGGGAAAATTGGACAGCCACATTCAGAGAAATGAAAGTGGACCATTTCTTTACACCACACACGAAAATAGACTCAAAATGGATGAAGGACCTCAATGTGAGAAAGGAACCCATCACAATCCTTGAGGAGAACACAGGCAACAACCTCTTCGACCTCATCCACAGCAACTTCTTCCTAGGAACAACGCCAAAGGCAAGGGAAGAAAGGGCAAAAATGAACTATTGGAACTTCATCAAGATCAAAAGCTTTTGCAAAGCAAAGGAAACAGTTAACAAAACCAAAAGACAACTGACAGAATGGGAGAAGATATTTACAAACGACATATCAGATAAAGGGCTAATATCCAAAATCTATAAAGAGCTTAGCAAACTCAACACCTAAAGAACAAATAATCCAATCAAGAAATGGGCAGAGGACACGAACAGACATTTCTGCAAAGAAGACATCCAGATGGCCAACAGACACATGAAAAAGTGCTCCACATAAGGGGCATCAGGGAAATACAAATCAAAACCACATTGAGATACCACCTCACACCAGTCAGAATGGCTAAAATTAACAAGTCAGGAAATGACAGATGTTGGCAAGGATGAGGAGAAAGGGGAACCCTCCTACACTGTTGGTGGGATTGCAAGCTGGTGCAGACACTCTGGAAAACAGCATGGAGGTTCCTCAAAAAGTTGAAAATAGAGCTACCCTACGACCCAGCAATTGCACTACTGGGTATTTACCCTAAAGATACAAATGTAGTGGTCCAAAGGGGCACATGCACCCGAATGTTTATAGCAGCAATGTCCACAATAGCCAAACTATGGAAAGAACCTAGATGTCCATCAACAGATGAATGGATAAAGAAGATATGGTATATATACACAATAGAATACTATGCAGCCATCAAAAGAAATGAAATCTTGCCATTTGTGACGACGTGGATGGAACTAGAGGGTATTATGCTTATCGAAATAAGTCAGTCAGAGAAAGACAACTGATATGAGGAAGTCGAGATGCAACAGGGTGGAGGGGGGCTGGGGGTAGGAAAAGAATAAATGAAACAAGATGGGATCAGGAGGGAGACAAACCAAAAGAGACTCTTAATGTCACAAAACAAATGAGGAGGGCCCGGGTGTAGGGAAAGGGTGGTGGGGTTAAGGACATTGGGGAGGGTATGTGCTATGGTGAGTGCTGTGAAGTGTGTAAACCTGGTGATTCACAGATCTGTACCCCTGGAGCTAATAATACATTATATGTTTATTTTTTTAAAATTTTAAAAAAGACCCTCTAGAGTCTTCTAAAAAAAAAACAAATAATAATTTGGTCACTCAAACTTATACACCTGGTTATTCTGTTCTCTACCAACTTATTCATATGCTTGTAAGTGAAAGCCATACTGGGGAACCTTTCACTTAGGTCAATCCACCTTAAAGGTAGAAGAGAGGAATCCAAACTTCTGGGGGACGATAGAATATGCCCCTTGATTGATGTACAGAAACTTCTAAAAAACAAAATAACTTCAGAAACAGTTCCAAAAGGATCCTTATAACATACAAATAGTGTAAAAGACTTTAGCCATCTAATCCGGTAACCTTAACTTTGTCCATCTGCTAGAACCATCATTGGAATCCAGCTATTCTTTTTGAGTTTCATACCTGAGGCATGGCTGAAATTCAAAACAAAAATAAATAAATAAATAAAAATAAAAACTATAAGGTTTCTGCATTTGTATGTGTATATGAGTATGTTATAGATATGTGATCTTCCACCTCTGGATGGTGTAAGTTCAGAAAAGAGCTCTATTTAATTGGCTTAAGGAAAATCAAGTGCTTATGAATTAAGTATTTGTGAAGTTCTCAGAAGTATAATAAAAACTAACCCAAAATTTTTTTCAAGTTCATATAATCTAAAATAATCTTTGATAAATAAAAGCTAATTCAAGTTTGTTGGTTTAATCCTGTCTTCAGAATTATTAGCATTAAATATAATAAGATCAACCACTTTTTTTTATACAGGTTTACTAATCAAATAAGTTCATATGATCTCTGTGATACAAAATTTGTCAACAACACCAAAAAATAACTTAAAATGATAATCAGTTGTATAATGGCTAATCCAAGCATAATTACTAAAAACCAAGTAATTTAAATAAATATAAATAAGATCAAAGCTTATACTGAGTTAAACTAAATAATGGGTATTCATTGAATGTCTAAATCATCTTTCAAAATAAGACAAACATCAAATGCTAAACATAAATTTATCTACTTTTTGGCCTTTTTGTTTGTTTATTTTTTATTTTTTTAAAGATTTTACTTATTTGTCCTAGAGAGCACAAGCAGGGGGAGAAGCAGGCAGAGGGAGAAGCAGGGTCCCCGCGGAGCAAGGAGCCCAATGAGGGACTTGATCCTGGGACCATGGGATCATGCCCTGAGCCCAAGGCAGACTGACTGACTTAACTGACTGAGCTACCCAGGCATCCCTCGTTGGCTTTTTAATTTAAATTAAGAAATATTATGAGAAAGAATAATTTCATAAAATGAAAAATAAAATGCACGCATGAGGGGGTAGACTGAAAACGGAAAATATGTGTCAGTTTATTAAACTCTTATTTCAGTCACTCACAGGGTTTTATATGGGTATGTGCCAGAACATAACACACAGTGTCTTTCCTGCTGTGAAATTGATCCAATATATTTAAAAGCCACTGCTCTTCATACCACAGTAAACTGAGCAACAGAACGTCTTTGTGGCCATCTGAAAAGGCCAATACCCAACCACCCACACCTTCTGTCCTGCAGACACAGTGCTAACTGCTCAAGGCCAAGCTGTCATCACTCCTTGATGGGTTCATACTTTGTTGCCTTGTCTTTTCCAATTTACAGCCAGGCAACGATCTTTGTTTAAAAGAACTTTCCACATGTCACATAACTACTGGCGAGGCTGGGAATTCTGTTGGTGGTTTTCCCCTGATATATACGTGGCTCTGCCATTAGTTTAGGAGCTGTTCCATCTTTCTAATCCTTCTTCTGCCTCACTCAGTTCAGGATAACCCTTCTCAGCAGTAATATGGCAATCCTAGTGCCCTTGCCTGTTCTATCGTTTCCATTCTAGCAGAGCAATGTCAGGATGAGTGTGGAGACAACTCTCACACTATAATTTTCCTAGAATTACATGGTTTATTTTAATTGTACTATATAGAAGGAATTTATATTCATTTAATGCCATGAATAAGCAATTATACTACCCTCTAAGAGTAAGTCTATAATTATTCTGTAGCATGTCATACATAACTTCTAGATAAATTTTTGAAATTAAAAAACTACCACTTGAGGGGTATCTGGGTGTCTGCCTTTGGCTCAGGTTGTGATCTCAGAATCCTGGGATCAAGCCCTGCTTCCCTGCCTTTAATAGAAAATTGTAAGCAAAGACTTTTCTTTACCTCTAATATCATCTACCTAGAAAACAAAGATTTGTCTATTTTGTCTCCATCAATCTTTGATTACTCAAATAAACCAAGTCTTCTGGTATTAAGAGAGCTGTTTTGCATCTAACTATGTGACCCATTGTGTTTGCCTTTGAAATTTTTTATCGTTGCTTTGGTCAAATAAACACTTAAATATTGCTTTTTAAATAATCTATGGTTCTATTTCATCAAATGTTCAAAACCTTTTGGTATTTTTGACAAACTTCCCCAAATCACATTCTAAATAAAATCTTTCTGACCTAAAGCTAACAAAGAATTCCTAGAGGGTAGCTAGAATTTCTCAAAGATCTGTTCCCTCTCCTTATAAAAAGAGACTACACTAATTAGGATTGATATGCCCAATTAATGGGAAGCAATGTCAAATAAATGTAATTCTAAGCTTCTTTTATGTTGTATTTGCATAAATGTATATTATAAATGTAGAAATTATACAAAATTCCTAAAACTCTAATGAAAACCTGATTTCTTGGTGTTTTGTTTTCCAGGCTTAAAGGAACCCTTTTCCCCTCCCCTTTCAGCTATCTGTAACTTACCATGAGTTGATACATTGTCTTTACAACAAAGGTCAAAACATTTCTCTTTTTCTCCCTACATCCAGAGTTCTGAAACCCTCGTTAAATATTCTTATTTTTCATGACAAATGCATGTATTTGCACAAGTTTAGTAGAAATCTGTCATTATAAAAGGACACCCAATACTCATAGCCTCTGCTTCTTTGACCCACAGTTGACAAAAGACAACCTATTTCAATGTTGTAAGGGCCTAATTGCTTGTATTAAAAATAACCATGCTTGGGGTGCCTGGGTGGCTCAGTGGGTTAAGCCTTTGCCTTTGGCTCAGGTCATGATCTCAGGGTCCTGGGATCAAGCCCCACATCACATCTCTGCTGAGCAGAGAGCCTGCTTCCTCCTCTCTCTCTGCCTGTCTCTTTGCCTACTTGTAATCTCTGTCAAATAAATAAATAAAAATCTTTAAAAAAAAAACAAACAAACATGCTTTGGTAGAGCCATCTTCTTACAGTGTGTTCTTGGGGAGAGAAATCTTAAACATCACACCTTAAAACCTGGAAATGTTGTCTGTTGGAGAAGACATCTCCAGAAAGACTCCCTTCAGCCCCATTGGCAAGACTCCCATCAGGTATAATGAACCAATCTCTGTGTCAGCAAACTCCAAGAAAAAGACCCTTGGATTCACAGGTCATATCTCAAAAACAAACCAAAACAAAATGCCAAATCCTGACCAGACCTACATACTAACTGGTGACCTAAAATAAAGATTCCCAGGAATTGAAGCCAATGAAAGCTGAAAGAGACAGTTTTCCCAGGATGACCTGCCTGTATACCATTTTCTGTTGCTTCTACCTTGGTTTTTGTTTTTGTATTTGCTTTCCTCCCTTTCTCCTGGAGAGACAGTGCTCTTACCCACATTTCTCAGTCTACTGGATAAGAAAGAAACCTGCTAGATCAGTCACCAAAAAACTCTGATCCTTTCACAATGTCAGAGACCCCTCAGTCTTCCCCATAACTAATTTCTCTTTAGTCCCAAATGCTACTGTTGATTATACCCACAAGGCTATAGATGTTACCCCCCGGGTTACATTATTACAACCAAGTACTCCCCTACCTGCTTCAGCTTTTCCCCAGGCATATCTGTACTAGCTCAACTAAACACTAAATAAAAAGTGTTGCTGGGCACCTGGGTGGCTCAGTCATTAAGAGTCTGCCTTCGACTCAGGTCCTGATCCCAGGGTCCTGGGATGGAGCCCCACATTGGGCTTCCTGCTCAGCAGGAAGATTACTTCTTCCTTTCCCACTCCCCCTGCTTGTGTCCCCTCTCTCACTGTGTCTCCTTCTGTCAAATAAATAAATAAAATCTTTAAAAAAAAAGTTGCCAACAGTGACTCCATTTTTATACATTGTTATCAATCTTGTTTAAAAAAATGACACTCTGCTGTCCCTGCTAATTTGCCAAATTTAATGGAAGGTTTTACTTCCTTAGATCTGCCCTATCACACTGAAGTTTACTGAACCCTTAGATACTTAATAATCCAACATTTGTAACAATTTATTAGATTAATGCCTAACGTCCCTAAGGTTTATAATTTATTTTTTGCTAATTGTTCTCTTTATGCTTGTCACCTTGCTAAAACCTCTGTAAGCATCTGTTTATGGTCATTCCATAAATTAATTCATCTGAAACTCCAGGTGACCTCATAAAGCCCCATGTGAGTGAACTGCCTAACAACTACTTCCTGACAGCCCCCTTATTGCTCACATGTGGCCTGACCCCAACAACAGTGATGCCTCAAAACAACCATCAATGACTAAAAATGCTCCCCAATGCCAGACATGACTTCCTGTGACAGGTCTATTCCAGCAACAAGGGACTAAGTCCTCTATAGTTGAACAGCAATGCTTTCTGACAAAGTTCATGATCAATTGAGGCCATGTGAAAGGTGAAATTAATTAGGGTTACTTATGTCAAGAGGTTTTTAAATGGAGCCAAGAGGCCATTAAGGAGATGAGCCTTATGCACATCCTAACCTGGTAGAACCATGAACTTTTGAACTGGGCCAAACAGCAAATATTCCAGGGACTTAGCCTGAACACCTGCAACTTCCTACAGCGAGAGACTTTGCTTGATGACAGCTTTAGTGATCAATTATATTCAGCCAAGATTGGGTTTTTTGCCACCCATACCAATCATAATTTTTGTAAACAACATATATAGGTATTCCCTTTTTTTTCTTTAAAAACCCTTGACTTTTGAGCCCTCACCTGGGAGGGGGGGTGCACTTTGGATTCCTGGCCAAATCTGTGTTCCCTAAATTGCAATTCTGAGACCCCAAATAAATGCTTTTTTTTTTTGTAGCTCAGCCTCTTTTCTCAGTTGACATCTTGTATGCCCTTTTCTCCGTGTGTCTTTTTGTATTTTCTTTTAATTTTGTGTCATGTGCAAGTTTTACCTATTCAGAAATTACTTTAAAAACGCTAGTGATGTTGGGGGTCATCTAGCTGGCTCAGTCGGTGATACAGGAAATTCTTGAGCTTGGGCTTGTGAGTTCAAACCCCACATTAGGTATAGAAATTACTTAAAAATAAAATCTTTAGGGGTGCCCAGGTGGCTCAGTCAGTTAAGCATCCAATTCTTGCTTTCAACTGAGGTCATGATCTCAAGGTCGTTATAGCAAGCCCTGGCTGGGCATCAGGCTCTGAGCTCAGTACAGGGTCTGCTTGAGAGATTCTCTCCCTCCTTTCCCCTCCCCCTGCTTGTACTCTTTCTCTCTCAAATAAATAAATAAATCTTTTCAAAATAAAAATAGATAAAATCTTAAAAAAAAAAGTCAATGATGTTGAAATGAGTTCTTGAGTTACATAATCTAGAAATAATTCTCCCATGTGTTGGAGTATATCCCCTAAAGCTTTCTAATAATATGGACAAGGGAAATTGTGGCTCTTGAAGCTGAAAACCACTGTCTATTAATAGCCTATTAATAGCCAAAAAAAGATATTCTGATCCTGTGGCCTCCTTGTCATAGAATATTTGTAACCTCTTTCCTTAAGATTTGTAATGTAACCATTTGTCACCAATAATAGCAGTAATGTTTATGGAGATCCTACTCTGTGTCAAGCACTGTTCTATGTACATTTCACACATTTCAAGTTAATTTTCACTACAACCTTATGAGGTAAGTGGTTATATATTAGAAAATGGAATCTCAGAAAGTTTCCTAACTAGCAAGTGACAGAGCTGAAATTCAAACCTGTTACAGGCTTATTATAAGGAGCATAGGACCATTGCAAAGATTAAAGTGATTTAATGCATTAATGTGCTTAGAACATTAAAAGTGCTTAGAACAGTATCTAAAGTGCTTAGAACAGTATTGCTTTGAGTAACTCTCTCCATTAAGTACTAACACTAAGAATCTGGAGTTCAGGGAGGAATTTTGTAAGTTAGAGATATGACTGAGTCTGCATAAGTACATGAAGTTATTTTGATGAACTGAAATGTAAGTTAAAGTCCCATGTATTCAGTGACTAAGAGCGCTACGTTTTTCAAGATAGTTTTTCCCTTGTTTTTATTTCCTCTGAGTGCCATTTCTCAGAAGACCTCCTGCAACCAATTCCAAGTTATTTGTTCCCCCTCCCTCACCACCATTTTAATGCTTTTTCACCATAGAGATTTTTAACATAAAGTCAGAGGAAAATAACGCCTTATTTTTATTCTTTTTAAATATTTTATTTAGTTATTTGAGAGAGAGAATGAGTAAGAGAAAGCATGAGCTGGGATGGACAGAGGGAGAAGCAGACTTCCCACTGAGCAGGGAGCCCGCTGTAGGACTCAATCCCAGGACCCTAGGATCAGGACCTGAGCCGAAGGCAGATGCTTAATGACTGAGCCACCCAGGTGCCCCGGAAGATAACATTTTCAAGTGCAGCATCAGGATGACAATCCACACAAGTAGAAATTTTGCTCTTGGATCTTTCCTTCATGTTTTTTTTTTTTTAATTTTGATTCTACCTGTGAAAGATAAGAACAGGTGAAACAGGAGACCTGCAGGGCAATTTTCCATTTCTAGTGGTTAGTGCATAATGACAGTCTGAGATCCTCTGTTTCCATTGGGTATAAAAATCGTGACCACATAGCTGCTTACTATTTAAAACAAAGGAACAAGTAATAACTGAGCCTGACTGACTGAAAATATACCAGGTTTCCAGAGTTGAATGTCAGGCTCAAAAAATATAAAGCAAGAGAAAAAAAAAAACAAAAACCTGCCTATTGCCATCAGAAACATGCTCCCCAGTGTGATAGTCCCTAGCCATGTGCGGCTATTAAGTTCTCGAACTTAATAGCTAGTTTTAATTGAGATGTTCTGTAGGTATAAAATACACACTAGATTTCAAAGAATTAGTTAAAAACAGAATAACATATATCGATATTTTTATATGGATTACATGTTGAAAGGATAATACTTCAGGTTTAATAATGTCAAAAATCAATTTTATTACTTGTTGTTTTAAATGTGTACACTAAATCATAAAATTATCTATGTAGTTTGCAATATTTCTCCTTGGTAGCACTGCTCTAAAATGAAGTCTCAACTTTGCCTCTACCTGATCCTTAAGTCTCTAGGACCTTAGAAACATTCATATATACATATATATATATATATATTAGTATCTAATATAAAATTAGTATACAAAATAAAAATATAAATGTATTAATATATAAAGTGACTACATTCATATCTGGAAATAAGCACATTTGTTATGTACCTACGAAGAGTACAAAGACTAATAACACAGGGTTCTTGTCCTTAAGAAGAAGTGAACTAAGATTCATTGAGTCCTGCTATGACCCAGGCCCTGGGCAACCTTGCAAATGAGATATTATAATTATGATTTTCACTATACAGCTTGACTCCAGCTTCCCAGTCTTCTTTATTTGGGGGCCAGAAAGTTTGTTCAAACTGAGATGAGCATAGGTACCGTGGTCTTCTCTACATCCTTAGTCATAAATACCCTCCTTCCAACTCTGGCTTGTATGTCTTAGTCATTTGGGATACTATAACAAAATCCCACAACCTGGGTAGCTTTTACACAACATTTATTTTTCGTAGTTTTGGAGGGTGGGAAACTTAACATCTGGTGCCACATGATTGGGTTCGAGTGTGGGTCCTCTTCTGGATTGCAGACTGCTGACTTCTTGCTGTGTCCTCACATGGTGGAAGGTGCAGGAAGCTCTGTGGGAGCTCTTTTTTTAAATACATATATTTATATATATATATATATATATGTATTTATATATGTATGCATATATGTATGTATGTATATATATATACACACACACATATACATACATATATATACACACATACACATATATGTATATATGTATGTATTTATTTTATATATATTTATATATATTTTTTTATTAACACATTATTTGTTTCAGGGGTACAGGTCTGTGATTCATCAGTCTTATACAATTCACAGCACTCACCATAGCACATACCCTCCCCAATATCCATCACTCAGCTTCCCCATCCCTCCCAACCCCCTCCCCTCCAGCAACCCTCCATTTGTTTCCTGAGATTAAAAGTCCCTTATATGGCTTTTCTCCCTCTCTGGTTTCATCTTATTTCATTTTTCCCTCCCTTTCCCTATGATCCTCTGTCTTGTTTCTCAAATTCCTCTTATCAATGAGATCATATGATAATTATCTTTCTCTGATTGACTTATTTCACTTAGCATAATACCCTCTAGTTCCCTGTCATTGCGATTGGCAAGTTTTCTTTTTTTTTAAAGATTTCATTTTTCATGGCTGCATAATATTCCATTGTAGATATACACCACATCTTCTTTATCTATTCATCTGTAGATGGACATCTAGGTTCTTTCCATAGTTTGGCCATTGTGGACATTGCTGCTATAAACATTGTGGTGCACAGGCCCCTTTGGATCACTACTTTGTATCTTTAGGGTAAATACCCAGTAGTGCAGTTACTGGGTCGTAGGGTAGCTCTATTTTTAACTTTCTGAGGAACCTTCATACTATTTTCCAGAGTGGCTTCACCATCTTGCATTCCCACTAACAGTGTAGGAGGGTTCCCCCTTCCCCGCATCCTCACCAACATCTGTCATTTCCTGACTTGTTAATTTTTAGCCATTCTGACCATTGTGAGGTGGTATCTTATTGTGGATTTCATTTGTATTTCCCTGATGCCACGTGATGTGGAGCACTTTTTCATGAGTCTGTTGGCCATTTGGATGTCTTCTTTGCAGAAATGTCTGTTCATGTCCTCTGCCCATTTCTTGACTGGATTATTTGTTCTTTAGGTGCTGAGTTTGGTAAGTCCTTTTGTGGGAGCTCTTTTATAAGGGCACTAATCCCATGTATGAGAGCTCCCCCCTTATGACTTAACCAACTTCCAAAGGCTCCACCTCCTAATACCATCACATTGGGAGTTAGGATTTCAACATATCCGTTTGGCCAGGGCGTGTGTGGAGGGAGGGGGAGTGGGGATACAAACATTCAGACTATACACCTAAAGCACCGTATAACTTTCATAAAGAAACCAAATGAATGGGTGGGTGGATGGGTGCTTTCTCTCTCTCTCTCTCTCTTTTTTATTAGAGAGAGAGGGAAGGACAGAGGACATGGGAGAGAGAGACTCTCAAGCAGGCTCCATGCCCAGCACAGAGCCTGATGTGGGGCTTGATCTTACGACCCTGAGATCACGACCTGAGCTAAAATCATGAGTCAGACGTTTAAACCACTGAGCCACACCAGCACCCTGGATGTGTGCTTTCTTTATTGTATGTTCCCGTGACAAGAGCTTCCTCTACCTTTAAATCTGTGAAGCTTTGGAATCCTTTTAGATAATTAACTGCAAGGAGATAATGATAATAGTGACCATGCTAGGAAAGCATAGAAGCTTCATTTCTCAAAATGACTTACTTCTCAGGCATCTTGGCTTCTCACCACACAGTGAGAAGAGGTTGCTCTTTTTTTTTTCTTGAAGACAAAAGCAGTCATTCTTTTATATCTAATTCATTTGATTAAGTTTTACTGTTTGTTGAGCAACATGTTTTCATTGTATCCATTTGGATTACCAATTGGCTGTTCACACTTCCCATGCCCCCAGCTGAATTCCAGATGTGCCATGCCTCCCTGCCTGTCCCCCTAAACTACTGTCAGTCGCAGAAAATGATCACTCCATTCTTCCTGGTAACCAGGCTAAAAACCATGGAGTTGGGCTTCCCACCCTTTTTTCTTTCCCACCCATTTTTCCTCTGGCAGTCCCAGCAGCTCTACCTTCGAAATAACATAGACGCTACAGTTCAAGTGCTTCTCACCACCATATGCCAAGTCCCTGGGTCCCGCCCATCGCGGGGCCTCCCTTCAGTTGTGGCCATGGCAGCCTGACTCCCTCACTGAAGAGGGAGAGCCACAGTTACCTTAACACAACTTAGAGCATAGCTCCCCTGCTCAAAACCCTCTGAGAGCAACCACAGGCAAACCCTCGTCGGTGGCCTCTGAAGCCCCACACTCACAGATTCTAGCCATTTCGGACTTCTTGCCATTTCTCAAAAACAGAGGTAGTCCCCGACTTCAGGGCCTCCCCCGCAAAATGTTCTTCCTCTGCCATCCACCCGGTGCACCTCATACCTGCGTCCAACCTCTCGTCAGTGGCCTCCTCTCTCAGGAGGACCTCCTACCCCAGTGTATTTCTCATTTGCAATCATCCTGCACAAACACTCCCTTGCCCTGTTCTGTGTTAATCCATGACCCCTCTTGCCAGCTAATGTATTATGCCTTTTACTCAGTTGCATCTCTCCCCAAGGAATTTAAACTGCACAAAGGTGGGGATGCTGTTTTATTCATTGTTTCCTTCCCAATGCCTACCACGAAATAGATGTTCAGTAAATATTTTGTAGGTGACTGAATGACATTTTCACCATGAGGAAAATGAGGCTCAGGAGCTCTGTTTTAGCCCAAGGTCACAGGACTCATGAGTGCAAGGGTCACACCTGGGACTCTGCTGGGGCACCTTCCACTCTCTCCATCTGGGTCAGGAGGCAAAGGGGGCAGCTTCTCTGGAGGAGAGGCACACACCAAGGATCAAATGTGTATCTTGTTGGAAGCACAGGGCTGCAGTAGAAACAATGATTCTGGAAGCATTTTGGACAATCTCTGAGATTAGAGAAAGTCATTTGAAAGCATATGCCGAAGCTTTTCAGTTTTAAGACTGGCTTTAACTATTTTTCTTTCAGCTGTAGCTTTCTGTGGCAATGAATATACCATATGTTGATATCTCCAGGTTCTCATATAAATTAGGGAACTAAAAAAATGCCAGATGACTAAAACAGATTTCTGCTTGTTTCCATGGGAAATCAACTGCTGGGGAACCTTAGGAAATGGGAGGGAGAATTTGTTTAGTTCAAGGTGTTCATTCTCTGGTGAGTGGTGACTCTCTGCCTGCAGCCCAGGCTCCAGCCTCCGGGGCTGTTCAAAATTTTGGACAGGCAAGACACTGTCCTAAGGCTGCTGCTATGCTGGTGGCCGAGTAACACCAAGAAAGTCAGCATGTCTTGTGTGTCTCAAAGTGTCCTTTGAACGTCCACTACCAGGGTCTGGCACTACACTCCAGGTGTCAGGGCCTGGCCAACCACACTACAAAGGCACCTGCTAATGACTCATAGACTCTTGATAATGTAGGTCCTCTAGCCTCAACCTCCCAGGGTGGTTTCAGCATGTTTCGAGCCTTCTAGAGAATCTTCTGGCAGGCAGAGGGATGCACCATCAAGGATTCTTGCTGGAAGAGTCACTGTTTGCTACTTGCAAGTAGATGGAGCTAATTCAGGGGAATAGGGGGAGCATTCTGGAAACACAGCCAAGTATGTCCTGGGAGACTGTGCCAGCAATGTCTCCAGGAGGCTGTGAAGAGGACTCGTTCCCGCCTGCCCCAGAATTAGCACCAATTTACCTCAGTGAGAGAATGCTGAGAGAAAAGACTGCAAAAGATTTCAGTATTGTTTTGCCAGTGGCAATCTCTGGCTTATCTGGGGGAAATTGGTTCAGGAGCATACTCTAGACTAAGCTGAAAGGGAAAAGGTAACATTTCTCTGCTTTCTTCACCCAGAGTGTAAGTCGAGCCTGCCAGGGTGCCGCCCAAAGCTGACACGTCATCTGTAACAGAGAATGGGGGGTTTAGATTTGGATTCAGACAGCGCGGAATTCTCCTGCTTCTTCTCTAACTTACGAGCTGGGAGACCTCCAGAAACTCACAGACACAGTTTGGGTCTCTGTGAGGTGGGATGATCAAACCTCCTCCTCCTCCCCAGGGAGTTTATGAGGATAAAATCAGCTAACTCAAGTCAAAGCACTCATATAGAATATAGGCAAGAGGAGGGCAGTGCATTGGACGTTCTCTTTTCTTTCCCTCTGCCGCCATGTTTTACTGCCAAAATTGGAAACAGATACCTCAGCGAGCAACAAATAGACAGTGGCCTCTCTCTTGTCGTAACCACTGTCACCAGCACCAGCAGCTCGATTCTTCTCAGAAGTGCTACTAGGATGTAGACAGCCCAGGAGACTCCAGATCTTCACACGGAACATACCCACTGACTTATAACTTGTCAGCCAGCCTCAGTTGTCTTGCCAAAGTGGAACGTTCCTCAGAGAAACTAAGTGGAAAAGGACACTTACGTTGTCTTTGTCAAAATAAGCCATTGATGGGACCCGCCCCATGGAATCAAGACCACAGATCATAATGCATTTCAAATGCCTTCCCCTAGGCTAGTCAAGATATTTTGATTCTTCTGTCTTCAAATGACTCACAGGCATGGTTCCTTAGCATGAGGCCAACCTAACTTACGGGTTCTGCTTAAGCCAGAGCATAGGAAGTGGTATTATCATTTTGTGGTCCCAGGAGGCTTTTAGTAAATCAATCTTTCCATTACAGCTGTGATATCCAAAGTCATGCTCTGGTGACATCGTCTATTTCTGTAGATTCCAGTAATGGCTACTAAATACTGGATTTTGTTTCTACCCAACCCAGTTCTGACACCGACTATGTGGAGTTGGTGCAGACTCCACAAGTTCAGGGCAGAGCCCTCCACAGGACCGCCCTCCCATTAGATGATAGTCACAAGATTCAGGGAGTCCCCAGGCCACCAAAACTTCTGCCCAACTGCCCAATGTGAGGTTTCCATGACCCCTTCAGGTTTGGTAATTCACCAGAATGACTCATAGAACTCAAGAAAATGCTATACTTATTACAGTTGTATTTGAAAGATTACAACTCAAGAAGAGCCAGATGAGGAGAGCCTAGGACAGAACTCAGCTTATGTGCCCTCTCCCCATGGACTGAGAGAGAATGTATCACCCTCCAGACACTTCTGCGAGTTCACCAACTGGGAAGCTCCAATGAGCCTTGATGTCAGAGTTTTTATTGGGGTTTCATTATGAAGACATGACTGATCTCAAAATCGCCCCTCTCCAACTCCCTGTCCCTACAACTTTCCCTCACCCCATGTGAGGCTGGGCCAAAACTGCAACACTCTAATCACATGGCTGGCCTTTCTGATGTCCAACCCGCATCCTGAAGCTATCTGAAGGCCCAGGCTGATGAGTCATCTCATTAGCTTAACAAAGACACTTCTATCATTCAGGAAATTCCAAGAGTTTTAGGAGCTCTTTTACCAGGAACCAGGGGCAAAGGCCAAATATATTCTTTATTATATCATAGTCTCTTATTATTTATAAAACATTAGGGCTTTGAGTTTAAGCTTTTTCCTTTGGGCAGTGCGGAATCACTTAAAGCAAGTGATTTACTGAGCAGCTACTATGGGCTGTTCATAATATACATGCTGAGAGCTATACTTTTGGAATATAGATGATTGCATGGAGAGTGGTCTTCATGAAGTGAAGACAAGAGACTAGGAAGGAGCCAGTAGCCCCCATGTACCCATAAAGGGGGTACAAGTGGAAACGGAAAATTTTGGAGGCATTTGAGAAAGGTTTTGAAGGAAGATTTCAACTCGCAATCTTTTTTTGTTTTTGTTTCTATAGAACATCCATCAATCTTTGTTAGATTTGATAAAAATCTGCATTATTAAAAGATAGGGAATAAAATTTAAGCTTATGTTGAACCTAACATACTAAGTTCTGTAGTATTTTCTTAATTTTATTTATTTATTTGACAGACAGAGATCGCAAGTAGGCAGAGAGGCAGGCAGAGAGAGAGGAAAGGAAGCAGGCTCCCTGCTGAGCAGAGAGCCCAATACGGAGCTCCATCCCAGGACCCTGAGATCATGACCGGAGCCGAAGGCAGAGGCTTTAACCCACTGAGCCACCCAGGCACCCCAGTTCTGTAGTATTTAGAATAGTACATAAGAAATGTCAGCTGGGGAAATGGGTAAAAGCATCACTATATCTGCAGATGTTGTCCATAGTGTGCAACCACATAAAAATAATCCCAGGGACAATGCAACGGACTTAATGTTTTGTAACGTGTTTTTCCTTTTGGGGTGAGGAAGGGTGGCAAAGAGGAGCAGGAAATCAAAGGCATAAGCAGAATGGCTTCTCCCATTCCAAAATGGTAATAAAAATATTTAGATCATGGCACTAGGGCACCTTTGAGGAAAAAAAAAAACACACCTTGATCAGAGTAGGCTCATTGCATAATTCTTTAGTAATATGTATAATTTTTGTGTAATGGTGAGGGCTTAAAGAACAATTTTACTTTAACTGTGTGCTATCTACTTTTCTTCTCACTCTCTGGGGCTTGATCTATTTCAGCATCACACAGCTACTTCTCCACATACTTTCTAGAAAAGCAGACTTTTATTCTTGAAACACCTTCTATCAAAGAAATCATCAAGAATTTTGCCTCTAAGCAATCAGTATCATAACCATCTCGTGGCTGAAAAGAACTCCCTTCTCTATATCTTTATTTGAAGCTCTAAGCTCTTCAGTAAAGGGGCTTGTGAAGAAGGTTTTTATTCCTTTTGATTCCTTTAGTCAAAGGATAGCAAGTACCACTAGAATCTTCTATTGCTTTATACTGAATGCTTCTTCCTTTTTTTTTTTTTTTTTCCCTAGAGTCCATGGTGGGGAGTGGGGAAGGAGAAAAAATCTTAATCAGCCTCCACACCCTATGCAGAGCCCAACCTGGGGCTCGATCTCATGACCCTGAGATCATGACCTGAGTAGAAATCACAGGTCTGATGCTTAACCGGCTGAGCCACGCAGGCTCCCCCAGTTCTGACTCTTTTATCTGTTTTTTTGTCTCAGTTGTTCTACTGTTAAGTTCTACTGGTGACAGCCTTCTGTAATTGGCCAGTCCTTCAGAGACCCTGACCATGTAAATACCCATTTAAAGTTCTTCCATCTACTTCCATACCATAAGGTAAAACCTCATCTAGTTGGTAATATTGAATTCGATCTTTAGCCTTTTCTTCAACCTAGGATTCAACAGAAGTTTTGTTTGTGAAAATTGTTTTCATCTGGTTGCAAAATAACATCCCAACAGCGATGGTTGTTCCTAAAGCTAATCCCAAGGCAAACAAGGTGACCGCAGATGCTGCTAACTCGAAGGGAATAACTGGAAAGGATCCATGGAGAGGATCTCTCCAAGCTGCATTCATATCAATCTTCAGCATATTTCCCCCAAAGGAGAGCCAACTATAAAGCCAACTATGTGTAAACATAGTCATAACAAAAATGAAGGCAGCATGAATACAACCCAGGAGTGCTGAAGGAGAAACAGTGTGGAGGAAGCATGATTTTGGGAACCATAGCAGTTGTCGATCCAAGGAGACCAATGGTACATCTATATTACACACCTGTTAGACCTTCTGCAGTGACACAATCATAGTGACTCATATGCTTGGCAGACTTTACTATCCTGAGAATTTTCTGGTTTCCACCCCAAAGGGACAAACCCAGGACCTATAAACATAGCACTGGAGTAATTAAAAAGAATTTTATAATTTATAATTCATCAACATGATGAAATAAAGTCACACTTCCTCCAGTGATATGCAAAGGCCAGGACCACAACGCAGGGTCAATCATGGCCATCGTAGAATGTGTTGCTATATCCTCAAGGGCTCTGATGGGACTCCAGGAACACAGTCTTCTCCTTAGAAATTTTCAGATTTGATAACCAAGCAGAATGTAGCCATTTTGGTGGGAAAGAATGAATGTCCTCCTATGCTTAGAAAATCATAGGTCTCCTTTTCCTGTGTACACATTTTCCATGTGCTACAAATCCATGTGTGTTCCTTCATTATCATGCCTTCAAACTATGGGATGTTAACAGAGATTATGCCATTTTCACTTTTAACATGCACAGAGCTCTTTATCTTGACCAGAGGAGTCCAGGATCTTGACTTGAAACCCAATCTCTGGTCCCTGGTGCCTGCCCCTCAGCCACTGAATTTCCTATTCCACCTGGAACAAGTTTTCCCCTTCTCAGATAACTCCATGTGGGTACCTCAGACCAGTGCAAGCCAAAAGCAAATCCTTGTTGCAAGAGGGCAGAATGTGGAAACTGCCCCAGCCAATCTCATCTCCCCGCCAGTTCACTCCCCAATTCCAAGTTTTGTCTCCATTACAAACTACTATGTGAAGACTAGAGAAGACTAGTTGAAGGGTTAAACTACTTTCTAAAGAAATCCAAGTAATACTGATAAACTAGCTTGTGATTCACAGAGCTTTGTGTTCTAAACATTAAAAATTCAACTAGAAGAAAAGATTTTAATATTTTAGCTCCTGAGCAACCTTCAGCACCTCTGTCCTGGTTTTTAATGCCATATTTCCATTATTCTTCTGAACAAAAATGTTGACTCCTCTTGTCTTCAAATGGCTGAACTATTTCTGTTTTAAAATTAACATGGTCAGTTTTTACCCTTCAAACGGACTTTTGAAATGTGTTCTTTTTTTTTTTTTTTAAAGATTTTATTTATTTATTTGACAGATTCAGAGATCACAAGTAAGCAGAGAGGCAGGCAGAGAGAGAGAGGAGGAAGCAGGCTCCCTGCCAAGCAGAGAGCCCAATGCGGGGCTCAATCCCAGGACCCTGGGATCATGACCCGAGCCGAAGGCAGAGGCCCTAACCCACTGAGCCACCCAGGCGCCCCAAAATGAAATGTGTTCTCTTTGGAGCACAAGGCTCTCCCTCCCCCTGCAGATCACAAATTCCTGAAGGGGCTAGGGGAATGTTGGAATGCACCCCTATGGAAATCAGGTACAACAAGAACCTGTAACATTGATATGTTAAAACTGGCTATTTCTCGGGACGCCTGGGTGGCTCAGTTGGTTGGACGACTGCCTTCGGCTCAGGTCATGATCCCAGAGACCTGGGATCGAGTCCCGCATCAGGCTCCCAGCTCCATGGGGAATCTGCTTCTCCCTCTGACCTTCTCCTCGCTCATGCTCTCTCACTGCCTCTCTCTCAAATAAATAAATAAAATCTTTAAAAAAAAAAAAAACTGGCTATTTCTTCCTACATGCAGATTTCGGTAAACAATAAAACCAATATTTCAAAATGTTCAGTGAATACTCTTTTTTTTTTCAATAACATTAACAAAAGACACTGAATCACTTATATTCACAGAAGTTCTGCAACATGATATTTTACACAAGAATTTCTCAAAAAAATAATTTCATGGGTTTCAATTGGGGGAAGAGAACTAATGATTATTTTATGTATCATGGGTGATATGTTGAAATAGAAACGAAAGTATAAAAAAAAACTTTCTGTTTACTTTTTAAAAAAATTTATATATCAAGCTTCAAGATTTTGGCTTTTAAGAAAACTGGCAACTGGCAGTTCTTCATGTTTATCAGTTTATAAATTTTTTTTTTAGTAGACTCCGCACCCAGCATAAAGCCCAACATGGGGCTTGAACTCACGACCCTCAGACAGAGAACTGAGTTGAGATCAAGAGATGCTGCTCAAGAGAGCAATTTATTTATTTTTTATTTTTTAATTTTTTAAAATATGTGATTTATTGTTTTAAATAATTTTTTATTTTTTATTTTTTTATTTTTTAAATTTTATTTTTTTAATTTATTTTTAAAATTTTTTTAAATTTTTTTAAATGTGAATTTATTTTTTTAAATGTGAAGGAAATACTCTCCCTTTGACTCAATGTTAAAATAATTTTTTAAAAATTTCTTTTCAGCATAACAGTATTCATTGTTTTTGCACCACACCCAGTGCTCCATGTAATACGTGGCCTCCTTAATACCCACCACCAGGCTCCCCCAACCCCCCCCCCCCCCCCCCCCCGCCCCTTCAAAACCCCTCAGGTTGTTTTTCAGAGTCCATAGTCTCTCATGGTTCACCTCCCCTTCCAATTTCCCTCAAATCCCTTCTCCTCTCCATCTCCCCATGTCCTCCATGTTATTTGTTATGCTCCGCAAATAAGTGAAACCATATGATAATTGACTCTCTCTGCTTGTCAATGTTAAAATAATTAAGTCAAACAAATAAGTTTTGAACCTCAACTATGTGGGAAACAAAAAAAAAAAAAAAAACGAAAAAAAAACCAAAGTGTCAAAAAAGAGAAGATATAATTAACTGTTGAATATTAATAAAAATTGACACACTGCATATTTATGATCAGGTACACATATTAAATCACCTCATCCTCTCAACACACTATAAAGTACTGTAATTATCCCCATTTATCTATGGAGAAACTGAGGCTCAGAGAAGCTAAGCAACTTATCTAAGTTTTCACACCTGTGGAAACTAAAAAAATGATTAATTACTATAAGAGTTTTCAGAAAATAAAGGGTTAGAAACACTTCACAAAGCCAGGATTTGGATAGGGCATTTAAAGACCAATGCAGTTTGGAGGGGAGAAGAAAGAAGAGAGAAGAAAAGTGAGAGAAATTAGAAGGGGGAGTAAAGATACAGACAAAATCAAGGAGGTGGTGAAGAGCTGTGAAGCTACTGAAGGCACATGCAAATTTGATGGCACATTCCCTCAGAGTAATCCATTTGGGAACTTGATTTTGCCAAAAAAAAAAAATTGGGTTTGTAAGAATTCAGTTATATGGGTTTTTTGTTTGTTTGGGGTTTTGTTATTTTTTTGTTTTTGTTTTTGTTTTTTAAGCAGTGCTAGTTAAAATCAAGATAAATCCAAATACTTTCAGTTAAGGAATTATAATACTTCTGTGCAGCTACTTGGGGTCCCCGAAAGATTGGAAGATGGATTCATCTGTGCTTCTCTTGAACCTCTACCTTCACTCTCTATATCAGAAGCAGACAGGCAGGAATCTCCACTCAACTCTTGGCTTTTCAAGGCCTTGACAGGAAGAGGGAAAAATCTCCACAAAAGTTGTTCCACAAAGACCATGCTGACTCCCTCATTTTCCTCTGGAAATGTTGGCAGGGCGCACAGAAGTGCATCTCCCTCTCACATCTGAAATTTGTACCATGCCATTTGTCTTCAGAACGCTGAACAAATCTAATCGTGCAGAGATTAGATCTCCCTAACTTTGCTATCACTAGTTTTCAGAAATATTTTGGAATTTCAGAGGCTGGGCAGCAATCTATAAAGGCTGTCCTCACCATTCTAAGAAGCAGTCCTCCAAGATTTTGAAAATTCCTTTCCCCTTCAAGCGTGCCCAAGTCCCCTAGTCTTCCCACCTCCATGCTCCTTGGGAGATTGGAGGGGATAAGGGGCCAGTCTGATTTGAGGAAAAGCATTGTGATGCGATTGCTGGTCTAGACAGAGTCACAATGTGCCCATCTGGGGACTGTGGCAATTGTGGTTGATTTGGTATTACCTACCACTCCTGATCATGAAAGATTAAAGCTTGCCCAAGTAAAGAACTGATAACCTTTAATATATTGTTGCTTTTTTCTTCTTCTCCTCTCAATACAGACTTAAAGAGAAAACTCTCTTTTAGATTATTAAATCTATAGTCTTTTAGATTGTTAAAAGATTTTTCATGTTAGGAATTCAAGATAAATCAAAATCTTACACGGAAGATTTCAAGGTGGCTTAACTGGAGTGTCTCCCCACTCAAGCGGGCTACATAGTATCTCCTTTCTCTGTCCACATGGGCTGATGACAGACATAATTCACCCTTAGTGGTCCTGAGGTATATTCCTCATAGAAAAATGAAGCATTAGGGACGCCTGGGTGGCTCAGTTGGTTGAGCAGCTGCCTTCGGCTCAGGTCATGATCCCAGCGTCCTGGGATCGAGTCCCATATCGGGCTCCTTGCTCAGCAGGGAGCCTGCTTCTCCCTCTGCCTCTGCCTGCCACTCTGTCCGCCTGTGCTCGCTTTCTCACTCTCTCTCTGACAAATAAATAAATAAAATCTTTAAAAAATAATTAAAAAAAGAAAAATGAAGCATTATATCTGAGAAGATAATAATCTAGAGATAAAAACAGAAGAAGTAAGAAAATTGATGTTGATTTCTTTTAAGCATTCTAAGGAGGAAAAAAATCACTTTCCGAGCAGTTTAAAACATTGTGATGTTATAAAGTAAAAAGGGAGTTGTAAGAGTATAGGCTTTGGAGTCAGGTTGCCTGGATTCTGTTTTTGGCTCTGCCACTTACTAGCCATGTGACCTTAGGCAAATGACATTACCCATCTGTCCCCCATCCTTTCCATCTGTGAAGTGGGGACAGTGACAGTACCTATTTTATGGTATTGTTACATGGGTTGAGTGAAATAATACATGTGAAATGCTTAAATGGTGCCTGGCATAGAGTATTAAACAAAGCTTACTTTACACCCTATCTGTGGCATTCAGATCACTGTAGCCCGTTATCAGACTACCACTTATGATTTCCAGACTGGGTTTCCAAACCAATTTCTAAAGTCCCTGCAAACATTTTCTGATTGTTTCAAAGCAGCTGATCGGAAGCGTTGTTACAGAAAGCACAATTTTGACTTCTGGTTTAGCCAATGAACTCAACAGTTAATGTGAAATGACATCGGATCAGACTGTTGTCAGGAACATTTTATAAGCTAAAGAATATTGAGGACGTTCAAGAAAATCTGGATGTTTTCAGTATCCTAAATAAGGCCATGATTGTTTTCATGTTGTGGTAAAATGATCCTCCCTTTGGTCACGTGAAGCAATTTATCTTATCTTAACTCGTCTTTTTCTATATTGTTTTTGGAAGCAATCAGTGCAATTAACTCAGAAGTTTCCCTGACACCCCCTCCCCCCAACCCGCCCTGTGCTCACACACACACACATGTCCATTCTTTACTATAAGATGGTACTTCCTTTTCATTGAAGATTAATTTTTCAATTTCTTTTGATAAATGAGATCGTGTGTAAAATAATTTCTAATCATTTTAATGAAATGTTATCATGCTGAGCAGAATTCCTGGTGTCTTTCTTTGAAATTCCATGATCAGAGCACATCACTTCTAATAGCCCTCTACTGAAAGGACCTCAGAAACAAGGAGAGACAACCATAAATGCTACAACAGGCCTAGAGAAGCAGTCAGAGAAGAGAATAGTCACAAGTCTGGGGATGATTCAGGGAGGGAGAACACCTAACGATATAAACTTATTCTACCAATGTCCAATTCATAGAGGGAGGGAAAAGCCAGTTATTATCAGAACTGTGGAGGACCTGAGACTTTATCCCTTGCAAGCTTAAAAAAAAAAAAAATGAGCTGCCACAGTTTCTTGGATGGTGATAGAAGACAGGAAACTCCTGGATCGGATGAAAGTTCATTACTCAGCAAAAGCAGAAGCCAGAGTATTAGCATTTTTGTGTCGGTTACTGGAGTCCCAATACAGTAATAGGTTGTGCTATAGGAAAGGAACCATGAGCTTAGGGAATGTGAATGTTTTATAACAAGTGTGAGTACACCTGCCTCTTCCTCCGAAGAGAAACATTATTACACTGGACAGCAGGTTTGATTGCCTTTTGCTCCAGAGGGAGACATTTTCTTTATCTTCAAAGGCTGTTCACTCTGTAAGTATCCCTGAATTTTATAGTCTGGAAGAAAGGGCCTTACTTAGAAGACGGGCAGTGCCTTGTTCATAAGATGTGTGAAGATACTAGAAATGGATGGAGAACTGTTTTCCAAGACATTAATAGATAAACTATTCCACGCCAGCCCTTTAAGTACTCAGAATGTTTGTGTTTGTCTTATACCAGTTTCAGGTTTCTAAAAGGTATCAAAGAACCCAGGGACTAATAAGAATATGTAAAGGCAAGGAAATATTCCTCAGTGTAAAGGAGGAAGGCCACACTTACTGGTGAGAATGGGTGCTCTTTGTCCTATTAGAGATGAAAGGCGCTCTATTTAGGGCTGATGTTTGGAAGCTATGGAAAACATCTACCCAGAGGGCTTATATTGGTAAGCATTCATTAAATGAATTAATAGGGCTGATAATTTCCTGCGCTTTCCAAAGAAAAAAGGTCACACAAAGGTTCTGCAGTCTTCAACTCTGGAATAACAGTTCAAATGTTCTATTTTGAGAGATTTTGTTCTTCCTGGAATGTTGGTAGTTGTGACAAAGGAAACAGCTCCATTATCAAATAAAGCTAGAGAAATGCTAGGGTCAGCAAAATTAAACAAGTATTTTTAACTCGGGACTACTCAGAGTGCTAAGCATGTTAACACGCTGTGAATCTCCAAAAGGGAGATAGTATCTTCCCAGGGAATTTGACCATGGACCCCCTATTTCTCCAGAAGCTCAAAGGAGAGAGTTCTAAGGAGAGCTGCTTGGAAATGCCTCAGCAGAGGAATGGCCCTAGCTCACTGGCCATGGATGGTGAATGACAACAGTGCTTTGGGAAGATATTGCCTGATGGGTCTGCCATGCTACAGGCAGATTTCCTAAGGATTAGAGCAATGGGGGGGGCCTTTCCCTTTCCTTGATCAAATGTTGGTGATTATATCCATTACTGACTGAAATCTAGGGAGGACAAATATGTATCATTTTAAGATAGATCTGAAAAGTTTTGTCACTGAATAAGCCCTAAGAAATTACCTATTCCAACCCCCTCAGTGCAAATAAGGAGACTGAAGATGCAAAGACATTAAGAGACCTGTCCCAAGTCCCAGAGTTAGTTAATGGCAGAACCACACCTGGAATCTAGGTCTCATTAATCCCAATTTATGCTCTCTTCACTAATAGCAATAAAAATGACCATTAATGGGACGCCTGGGTGGCTCAGTTGGTTAAGTGGCTGCCTTCGGCTCAGGTCATGATCTCGGCGTCCTGGGATCGAGGCTCCTTGCTCGGCAGGGAGCCTGCTTCTCCCTCTGCCTCTGCCTGCCACTCTGTCTGCCTGTGCTCGCCCTCTCACTCTCTCACAAATAAATAAATAAATAAAAATCTTTAAATAAAAAAAAAAAAAACCATTAATGACCACTACCATTGATACTGAGAAGGAAAACCAGGCTTTCTTAGTTTTTTGTTTTGTTTTGTTTTCTTTTTTTCCCAGAGAGGTAAACAACATGGGTAAATTCAGGAAATTAATAAATGAACTCAGGAAAATGCATCATATATCAGTATGGGTGATGGCTTTAAGAAGAGATCATCTGGGTGTGGTTTTTAACATTTTCTAAGTATACAAAGCACCTTTCATGATTGTTTTCCTTTTTTTTTAAGATTTTATTTATTTATTTTAGAGAGTGAAAGGGAGGAAGAGCCCATAAGTGGGGGGGAGGAGCAGAGGGAGAGGGAGGGAGAGAATTTCAAGCAGACTCCAAAACCAGCACAGAGCCCGACACAGAGCTTGATCTCACAACCCTGAGATCATGACCTGAGCCAAAATCAAGAATGGTTAACTGAGTCACCCTGGGTGTCCCCATGATAATTTTCCAGAAAGAGTCATGTCTATGTGAGTAACAAGAGCATCTTCAATTTCACTACCCTGGTAAGGTTTCTTGAGCCATCGATAGCCATGCCTCAGGGAGCAAGCAGCTTCTTAGTGAAAGGGAAGAAGCAACTCCTTAGGCTTGAAATTAGGTGCTTTCTCAGGGCTGATGTCACCGAAATTTGAAGCAAGTCAGTGTTAAACTGTGATCTGAGATGTTCTATGGTACACTCTATACGCATAATAATATATGGAGTTAAAAGACTGGAAATGTGGAGTCCTGGGAAAATTGAGTTACCTTCCTTTGGAGGTATAGCTTAGTGTTTTGTTCTGTTTTAATAAATTAAATAAATTTGTTCTGTTTAATAAATAAGGATGTTCCAAACCCCTTAAGGATGTTTCATTACCTTCAGAATAATTCACTGCATGGCTACAGCTAGTCATTTCAGGTTTAATTAATGAGTTCACACATGTAAAGTTCTTCGAGCAGTGGCTGCACGTGCTTCATAAATAGTAGCAGGAAGGTATTATTTAATATTATAATTATAACAGTGAGATTCAGGTGCAAAAATTAAAAGCCACCGTTGAGAATGTCAAGCTTTTATCATATATGTATTACATGAAAGTTACTTACTTATCACTGGCCCATATGAATAATAATTCTAAGAATGAGTTTCTCTACCTGGTATATTTCATATTGCCTAAATTCAAAGCCACAGACACTTTATGAGCTTTCATTAAGAAGTTTGTTTTCAGTCATGAAATGCTTTTCAGCTAGAGTAAGCTGAAAAAATCTCCTCATGAAGACACATTTGGGATGTGAGTAGGCTATTGGGAAAAGCACAAACTAATGCCATTTCAAAAACTCCTTGAAAAGTACCTTACCGAATATACTTGATGTATTCAATTTTCAAATATTCATTTCCCATCTGATTGAGCAGTGGTTAAGCAGAAGAACTTTGAAATTAGACATGCCTGGGCCCAAATCCTAGTTCTTCTACTCAGTGGTCATCTGACCTCTGACTAGTGACTTGCTTATAATGTGCCTCAGTTTCCTCCTCTGTCAGTAGGAGGAAATAACACTGCCTGGATAGCGAGGGTAAATAAATCAGACAATACGTATAAAGCTAGTACCTAGCACACAGTGTGTACCTAGCAAGTGTTTATTATTATTTCCAAACTATATCACAGATTAGTGGGGCCGACCACTTCAATCTTATGTGTCTGTGTGTGTTGGCAGTGGGTGGGGGTTGGGGGAGTGGTGGTAAATAAACAAGACTGATTTTAGAAGAATTTGGCTCATAATGTTGTAGTATTTTATTTTTAAATCCTCAGCACCAACAGCCTCTCCTCTGGCACACATTCAACTGCCATTTTAGGGTCAAGACCACATTTGACCACATTACCTCTTGGGCAACTTCCTGCTCACACGACATTTTCTAGGGGATGTTTTATTCTCCCGGTCTTAGCATTTTTAATGGCACAGAGTCAAGGATTTCAAAACTGTTGCTAAAGGTGAATTTTAACTGGCAGACATTAATTCAGAAACTAATTGTTGCAACAGTGTTATAAGAGCTGAAACTTAAAATAACAATGCTTTCTGGTAGCTCAGAACCGTTCTGAGGAACAGATATGCATAGGGTGGGTAGAGAATGCTGGGTTAAACCCTGCTGGTGGTTTTGGTTTAGAATTTAGATTTTACTTTCACTATTACTAGGCAAGATCAACTGACATCAAATATAAAACAAAACAAGCATAGCAGGTTGGTCTTCAAGAACAGGCCCAGCACTGAAAAAGCAAGGTTTAAGCACATGCATATACATAATACATAATGTCAGTATAAATTCTATGAGCTAGAGGATTTTGCATTCTAGAGCCTGACGTTTAATACAAATTACTATATACTGAAAGTCAGAACCAGTAAAAAATTTCTGAAAATTTAAAAAATGCTTTCTTTCAACATTTAATTCCAAGCTCTGTGCTAGGTGTTGACATAGAGATGAAGAAGAAGAAGAAAAAAAAAGTACAGTAGTGAAACAAAAATGCAAAAAGATAAATAGTACCACATCATGGTAAGTGCTGGGGGAACACAAAGAACGGAGAATTACACTCGCCTGGAGCCTATAGAAGCTTCACTGAGAAAGTGACTTTTGAAATATGCCTTCATGGAATGCTGTAGCCCAGCCTGCATTTTACTGTAGCTAACAGCAAAACAATATAATTACCACTTCCGTACTCTTTCTAAGTCTCACCAAAACCTTAAAAAAAAGTAGGTACTGATGTTCAAATAGACAGATGGAGAAACCGGGGTTCAAAGATTAAGAAGTTCAGGAGTGGACTGAAGACTTGAGCCCAGATCCGTACTACCCCAAATCTGTTACCACATCCCCACACTGCCCGGAAAGATCCACTTCAACTCCCTATGCCAACCAGTGCACGGTGAACTTGTAACTGTGTGGAGTCTTCATGTGGGAACTCACTCTTGAAAGCCCATTGAGAATGTCAAATTTTGATCTAAAGAATTGGGTGAGTAAAAGGTGAAAATGGTGGGTCTATATACATAGTTCACCGAGGTATAGTGCCCTCTCCTTATTCTGCAAAGCAATCACATTTAGTTCGAAACTGTTTACTCTGACTCATGGGCTGCCAGATTCTGTCTCTCAAGCTCTGTGAATACCTTGAAGTCAGGGAATAAGCCTCATACAGCAGTCCCCCCTCATCTGAGGTTTTGCTTTCCATGTTTTCAGATACCCAGTCAACTGTGGTCCAGAAGGAGATGATCCTCCCTCTGACAAACTGTCAGAAGGCTAACATTACATCATAACGCTTATGTCACTCACATTACTTTATCTCGTCAAGTAGGTATTTTATCTTTTATCGCCTCACATCATCACAAGAGGAAGAAGGGGGAGTATAATACAATATGACATTTTGAGAGGAAGGCCATATTTACATAACCTTATTAAAGTATATTGTTATAATTGTTTTATTTATTACTGTTGATTTCTTATATGTCTAATTTATAAATAAAACCTTATTATAGGTATGTATGTACAGACAAAAACAGCATCTGTAAGGTTCGGTACTATCTGCAGATTCAGCCATCCACTGGTGTATTGGTGCTTCTTTCCCACAGATCAGGGCCTCTGTGGTGCTTCTTTGAGACCCTCAGAGGTCAGCACTCACAGGAGTCGGCTGTGGATTCACCTGATGGTTTTCCAATGGCTTGATAAGTGTGGATGTTGACTTAAGTTAGGTTGACCGAGGTAAGGTGACTAGACTTTAGGTACATGCTCTAAAATAAGAAGACGTGACCTAAGCAGTATAACAGTAGTTTTCAGACTAGTGCCTCTCAGACTTCAGAGTGCATGTGAATCTCATGGCTACATGTAGCCCTACCCAATACACCCTATTTAAAAAGGAAGGAAGGAAGGAAGGAAGGAAGGAAGGAAGGAAGGAAGGAAGGAAGGAAGAAAGGTCATGTCCAGACAAAAGTATTGCAATTAAACATGAGACGGAGGCAGGAGACTCAATTTTCAGGGTTCATATCCCATTTCCAAACCTTGTTGCCATTCCTCGTCCTTTTGCTTTCAGGTCTATGAAGAGTACATTAAGTCCATAACAGCTACCATTTATTGTGTACTTACAAAGCGCTTGGCATTGTTCTTGCTGCTTTAAACATGTTATTTAATTCACGCAGCATCTTAGAGTACTATCCTTATATTGCTGATGATGGGGGGGAAAATTAGCAGTAACTCCCTTGCAATTACACAGGAAGAGTAGGGATTTATTCCTGATTCACCTGAGTCCAAAGTCTAGTCTAATAGTTCCTTGCCACTGGGTAATGAGGAAGCATTTCAGGGATGTGTAAGCTTGAGGTCAGGGTGCGATGGTACAGAAGGATAGAGATGCTCAGAAAGCGCTTGCAAAACAAAGCCCCTGACAGGAGGTTTGTGCCCTTAGTATTTGCCTCATTAGAGCGTTTAAATCCACCTTGGTGTGGGGGGGGAGTGGTACTTAAGAGCGGGAGCTACCTCAGATAGTATCTGGTAGCTTGCAAGGTGCTTGCAATTTTAGCACATTGCTGACGCCAACCTCTCCCTTTCCCCAGGAACTCTCCACGAATTTTTCCTCCTGCTATCTAGGAGGAAAACTCCACCCTAGATTTTTGTGAGGATCTACGGAAATTAAGGCTGGTGGTTTTGTTAGAGCCAGAGGATTTAAAGTTGACTTCCGCAACATACCGGATTGGGAAAAAGTGTGGTAGTTTGCCCAGCGAGCAGGGGGCGGGGGGGGGGGGTGGACAGTTGAAAGCTTACGAGAACAACCTCTAGACAAATTGTCTTTTCATTTTGACTTGGAACTAGAAATGGGGTTAAAGGAGGTGCCTGCTTTCTTAAGGCTTGCTTGTAAGCACCAGTCAACTAGTGAAAGACGATTAGGAATATCAGCCTTTTCCTGCCTGCCAGGGCAGAGCAGCAGGTTCATTTTCAGTACTCTTCGAATCACTAACATTGAGAAGGCATCCCAGGAGACTTTATATAACCTAGTAATGTTGTCTGCACATTTTTCACTGGGAAGAAGATTTTCCATAGGAATAGCTGTCAGCTTTCAAGGAGATAGTTTGCTTTTTCATCCTGAAATTAGGTAGGAGACTGTGGAGAAGAAAATCACGCTTCAGATCAATCAATAGGGAGAACCCCTCCCCCCATACTCTGAACAACAGGTGGCTTTGATGAGGACGTTATGCACAGTTCACAATTGTAGGCGGAGCGTTCAATTTCAGCGTCTCTGAACCTGTTGCTGAGAGACCAGGGAGCCCAGCTCTCAGGGTCCGGGAACCTGGGGTTTCCTGCTGGAGAGGAGACCGAGGTGTCCGGAGAGATTGGTTTTAACCGTTCTCCTCCGTCTCTCTCAATGCCTTACCACCCTACCCCCGCCCCGCCTCATTTTTGTGTTCTTGTGGGGTCCTTCAGTTCTCCTGAGAAGCGGGAGATGAGGAGGAGGGATGAGCTCCATCCTGACCCCGGTCCTGCAGGGGAGTTGCCAGAAGGGCTATTTTTAGTGGTAGCTGCTCCCCTCTAACACCCAGGGGAGGAGCTGCGGCAGTGGAGCGGCCGCAGAGCGCAGAGAAGGCTCGGTTTTCCGCGCCCTGTTAGGGATGGGGGAGGTATTAGGCGCAGCCGGTTCCCCAGGCAGAGGCCGCCAGGTGGCCGCCTCAGAGGCCCGCGCGGCCCCGCCGGGAAGCGCGGGAGGGTTCGTTTTCCACATCCAGGGGAAAGCCTCCGGCGGCCGGCGGCAGCCTCGCGGGCCACTCCGGGCGCGGGGTGGTCTCCGCAGAGGAGGAAGTTCCCGGGCACGGCGGCCTGCGTCACAGCGGGGCTGGGACCGCGGGGCGGGCGGCGGCGGCGGCGGCGACCCCGGGGCCGGGCGCTGGGCGGCGCTGGCTGCCGCTGGCCCCGCTGCGCGCGGGGCGGCGCTGGAGGCGGCTCCGTCCGCGGCCGGGGAGGCGGAGGGGAGGAGGGCTGCGGGGCTGGGGCGGTAGCTGCGTCCCGGCTCGGAGCCCGCGAAGAGGACAAGGAGGAAGGCGCCGCCGTGGCCGCGGTCGCAGTGCTCCGGGCGCCACACGCCATGAGCAGCGGCCCCGCCGACGACCCCGCTGTCGCTGGCCGCCGCTGAGCCGGACCGGGAGACAGCTCGCCGCTCCCCAGCACCGTCCCCGCCGGCACCCTCGCGCCCGGAGGTAAGGGCGGGGACCGCCGAGGGATGGAGAGGGGTGGCCCGCCGAGGACCGCCGGGCTGGGTCCGCTAGGTGCGCGGGAGCCACTGCTCGCTCCGCCTCGCTCGCTCCCTGCCTGCTCCCGCTCTCGGGCGGGCAGAAGGTGGTCGCCTGCCCGGTGTTTGGTCCTTGCAGCCACCCGCTATTGGGGCTTTGGGACCCGCCAGCCCCTACCCCACCCATCCCAAGCCAGCCCCAGCGTCGGGGCCGGGGACCCCAGCCTGGCGCCGAGCACCGCGCGGCAGCTGCAGGTTCTGCGGACTTGGTGGGGGGTGGGTGGGGGTGGAGGACGAGGAGAAAAGGCGGCCACGGCCGGGGCGATCGTCCTTCTTCCCTACCTGATAACCCGGTGAGACCCCACGGCCTGTCCCTTCTGGTCTGCTCTCCCTTTGTACCCCCGAGCCCCTGAAGTTAGCACTTTCGGGGGGAGAGGAATTTGATGGTCTCCGACGGGAACCGGAGCGCGGTGCCTGCCCCTTTGCAGGACCCGAGGGGAGAGAGGGTTTAGCCGGGTCGGGAGGGCCCCAGAAGCCAGGTGTCTAGGCCGGCGGTTGAGACCAGGACTGCCGCCTTCAACCCCAACCCAGGGTCGCCGGTCTTTCCCTTTCCAGCTGGTTCCAAGCAGCGGGGTGGCTAGGGATGGAGTTAGCAACTCCGGAACCTTGGGATGTGCTGCTGTAGACGCTAATTCCATTCTTTTCTCCCCAGCCAGTTCTTCCCTCCCCCACCCCACGCCTGCCTGTGTACATCAGATTACAGTTCCTTCAAAAGCTCGCACGGTACCTAGCTCTGAATAACCACAGACACCTAGCCCACATCCCAGGACGGGTATTTCAGAGTGTGAAGATCAAACTTCACTTGGTTTCAAATTCTTTTTAAACATTTGAAACTCAGCAAACCCGTTAGGTAAACACTTGCGAGTCCCCATCCTCCTTAAAGTAAAAAATAAGAACCAGTCATATTTGTGGGAGTGCTGGCGTTGGGCAAAGGGAGGGTTGAGTGGCCCTATTTATTGCAGCTTTATGGGGGAGGAATAGATAAAAGAAATGGCAGGCTTATTTTATTCACATACTTCTTATAATGTTAAGAAATGGAGGTTCCACCCACGGGCACATTTACGGACAGGTATGGAGTGCTTCCTAAGGCATCCGTGAGGCTTCTTCATGGACAAGTCAATAAGATGCCATCTAGATGGGAAAGGAGGCAAAGTGATGGTAACCCCCTTGCTTGGCCCAACACTGCAAAATTGCTGGAACCAAGGAACGTGTGTACATTTTTAAATTTTTTAACGATTTGTGTAAACCCAAAATGTAGATTTAACTTCCCCAAATTTGCTCAGATTCATAAACCGTATGTTGGGCATGTGGATATAGATAACCCATTAGGTGTATACAGCTCTAACCTATGATATTTGTATTTCTTCTGAATTGCTTAATTAGGAAAGACCAGGGGTGTAACCCTGACTTACTTTACTTTGGAGTGATTAATTTAAATACAGTGTTGAGATCAGTTTGTTTGTTTGCTTTTGAGAGGCAGTTGGGGACCAGCTTTGCAAGGATGGCTCCTTTTCATGGTTCACATAATGGATTGACCACAGATGGTTCCTACCACTTCAACAATGCTATCAGAGACAGCAAGCATGTTTAACAATTTAGTTAGTAATAAAATTATCAAAGTCTTTGTTAATGGTACTAATCTTTTATTTCTCAGATTGACTAAGCACTTTGTTTAATGGAATGCTTTTAGAAGAAAATGCTTTTAGTGAAAAAAAAATATGAGGGAGTATAAAAGAATGAATAATTTTCCATTTATGTAAATTTTAACTTTTAAAAACAATACAAGCTTAGCAATTTTTAAAATGCCTAAGGTGTCTAATTTTTACCAAATTGCTGTTACGATTTTCCAGTAGTCTGTAGTATTTTTAAGTTATAGTCACCAGGAACATTATAATAGAGCCCAAGTGTGAAAACAGATGGGGTGGAAAGTTATACAAATTTTGCCAAGCATTGTTAATGATTTAATATGGTGGGTACATTGCTATAATATAGTCGAGCACTGTAGGTACCTAACATACATTACACTTAGATTCATAAAACAAATTCTTTTTTTTTAAGGTTTTATTTATTTATTTGACAGAGAGACCACAACTAGGCAGAGAGTGAGAGGGAAACAGGCTCCCCGCTGAGCAGAATGCCTGCGAGGCTCCATCCCAGGACCCTGAGATTATGACCTGAGCCGAAGGCAGAGGCTTTAACCCGCTGAGCCTTAAAGTAGATGGTGCCATCAACTTTTTACAGAAGAAAGAGGGTCAGAGTTTGTGACTTGCCCAAGACAAGACAGCTAGCTTAATGCCTGAATGAGGCCAAGCCTCTTTAGCCTTATTGATGTATTTTTTGTTATCCAAAGCTGCCTATCTTTTTTTCTACAAAAATATATTGTTAGCTTGCTGTAATGACTCTGTGAGGAAGCTGAGATTGAAGAAGTAGAATCACCTGTCCAGGGTTTTCCATGGAACTAGTATATAGCAGAATTCACATCTGGAATCAGGGCCATCTATTTCCTAAACCCCTGTTCTTGCCACTGATCTCCATTAAATGACAGATTAAGAGCTTAACCTAATGGACATTTCACTTTTTTTCATCAGCTGTTCTCATCCACATGACAGTGACGGTCTCATAGGCTCCAATACACTTTCAAGGTTTTATACTCAGTCCCTGGAGTGCTGGCTGTATCTCCAGTCCAAGATCACTGATGAAAGCATATCTGCAAGCAATGAGGGTGACATGACTATAAAGGTATCTTTGAATGGACTTCACTTCTCTTAAATATAAATCAGGCTATGTTGGCATGGGGGAAAGAGCATGGTCTCAAGATGGGAAAAGCTGGTATCAGATTTTGGCTTTACTGTCCAGGAGGAGTGTAAACTAATTCCTGCCGTGGAACTTTCCTGAGCCCATTTCCTGACATATAATGGAGTTAATAAAACCTACTTAGTTGGAGTATTATCTGGACTAAATGTAACAATCCATATAAAGGACAGCTCCTGTCACCTACTAAGTGTTCTGTAAATGGTAGGGATTAGCACCCTTGTATCCCACTACTGAAGGAAATTGCTGCTGGATTTTGCTCCATCTATATTTTACATGCATATAGTGATTAGTCATTGCTATCAGTGATTCATTCTTCATATGGCTAGACAAAGGTCTAATCTGGTCTCTAGCATCTTTAACTTTTGAATCACATCCTTTTTTTGTAGTCCTGACTTACAAACATTTACTCACCTTACATAGTTTTTCATTTGCTCCACTCTGCAATTTTTTTTTTTTTAGAACTTTATTAGCCATACTTCAGTGAGTTGGAATTTGTAATTTTTGGCAAACACACTTTCCTGTTTTCCGTGTCTTCTGATTTCTCAGCCTTGCTTATCACTCAAGGCACCATGACAATCCCACTATCTTCCCACCACATACCTCACCTCTGACCAGATCTCCACTAGCTAAAACTCTGCATGTCCTTCAAGGCCCAGCCTAAATGCTACCTCCTTCCTGAGCCCACATAAACCTTCCATTTTAAATCCTCTCTCGGTACACTTATAATTCAGATACCATATACTCCTAATAATTTAAAAAAAAAAATTTTTTTTTTACTTTTTTAGTTATTTGCCTAAGTAATATCCTATGAAAGTCTGTATACTCTTTGAGGGCAAGGGTATTTCTGTTTCTATATATTTCTTGCTTAGTATAAAAAACAAATAGTTTCTAATTTCTGAATGAAAGATGAGTCAGATATACTGAGGGAGAGCCTTATAGTAATTAGGAAAGAGGCCTAAATTATTTGTCCCTGTCACAAGATTATTAGTGACACCTTCCCCTTTGAGACTTGTTTGTCCCACCCTTCTCCACCAATTTAATTGGTATTACGTTTACTGGAAGGCCTTTTTTTCTTTTTCTTTTTCTTTTTTTTTTTTTTTAAAGAGAAGGTAGGTGGGGCACAGAGAGAGAGGAAGAGAGAATCCCAAGCAGGCTCCATGCCCAGCGAAGAGGCTGACCCCAGACTCAGTCTCACAACCCTGAGATCATGACCTGAGCTGAAATCAAGAGTCTGTTGCTTAACTGACTGAGCAGCTCAGACATCCCTGGAAGACCATACTTCTTAAAGCCTTGGCCATATGGGACCAGATAAGATAGCTATGTTTCATTAATAAATGGTTCCTGTGGTGGTATAGAAAACTCATTAACTTTGCAAGTACTGAGCCTATCAACAGTATTTGAGTAGTTTGGTATTTCCAGTGGTCCAGATGGATTTCTTTAATTAGGAATAGGATTTACCTGAGGGAAAGGAATACCTACCTTGAGAGAAGGTTGAGGTAATGAGCAAGGAGGATTTCAAACCCCTTTGGTTGGTAGTAGGACTAACCGTGGTACAGTGCAGAGACTGCAACCAGAAGTGACCTTCATGAGAGAATCAACACAGGGAGAAGACGCAGACCGTTTCCGACAAATATGAGAGGTGGGAAAAATGGAAGTGGTAACAGAAATGAAGCACAACTACAACAGTATATGACTGAGGCCTACTAGATAGATGGTATTCCTGGAGTGTAGAAATAGGAAAGACACTGTGAGGCAAGATTGGCAGGAGAGGAGAGGAACTAGGGTGGCCTCAAACGCCCAGTACCTTAATATATTCTCATTTGCTGCCTGGACTGGCCCAGAAAGACAAGAGGATAATCTCAGAGGTTTGCTTACAGTAGATAGTTTGGCAGGAACATATTGAAAGTTTCCTAATTATCAGGAATAGAGAATGACCGAACTCTTCAGTAGAGAATCTAGGCTATCTGCTTAGAAGTATAACACACTCACAAGTTCTGGGAGTGAATTTAGGATCACTTTATGATATTGGATGGGTATTCTTCTAAAATATGGTTCTATAGGGTCTCCTGGGTGGCTCAGTTGGTTGGGCATCTGCTTTCGGCTCAGGTCATGATCACAGGGTCCTGCATCAGGCTCTCTGCTCAGTGGGGAGTCTGCTTCTCCCTCTCCCTCTGCTCTCATGCTCCTACTCGTGCACTTTCTCTCTCTCTCTCTCTCAAATAAATAAAAATAAAAAATCTTTTAAAAAATCAAATAAATAGAATAAAATAAAATATGGTTCTATAGTCTGTGGTGTATCAAATTGTGAATGGCAGCTGGTAGAGAAATGGTAATGTGAATTCAGAAAATGAATAGGATTTAGAAAAGGGGCAGGGATGCCTGGGTGGCTCAGTTGGTTGGACGACTGCCTTAGGCTCAGGTCATGATCCTGGAGTTCCTGGATCGAGTCCCGCATCAGGCTTCCAGCTCCATGGGGAGTCTGCTTCTCCCTCTGACCTTCTCCTCGCTCATGCTCTCTCTCACTGCCTCTCTCTCAAATAAATAAAATCTAAAAAAAAAAAAAAAAAGTTTCAGAAAAGTGTAAAAAAAAAAAAGAAAAGAAAGAAAAGGGGCAACCGGCAAAATTCAGAAATCATTTTTTAAGAAAGATGCCTTAAAGCTTAGGGAAGTAACTGAAGATGTTTCAGATAACTGAAGTATTTTGAGTCAAAGGAATCCAGAAATATATGTTGTTTGAAGAACTCTTCTAAGAACTGGGAAGAACCAGAGCTATTCTATTGGAGAAGGGCCAGAAGGTAGAGCAAAGAGGAGCTGTATTGGCTAAGCCATAAAACTGCCTGAATACTTGAAACACTAGGGAGGACATAATGGAGCTCATAGAAAAGTGTTTCCCAACCTTTGTTGTTGTTGTTGTTGTTGTTTTCATTATTACTCTCCTTCCATGAGTTTTTTTAGATAAATTGTAGTATTGCAGATACACTGTATATCTGTTCATGAACTGTGGCCTTTTGGCAGGCTACAAACAATTATTTAAGATTTTTTTTTAACCCTGCCTTTCAGAACTGATTTTTGACAGCGACTAGATTGCCCCCCAGTTGAGAACACATGGTGTGGCATGATTCTATATTATGTCCGAAAATCATAAAAGGGGCAGAACTAAAGACATAAAGAAAAGTCAATATATGTATTTGTATGAATGTGTATGGTACCTTAATTCACAAATTCTCTGGAATTAGATTGTTCTTTTCTTTTTTTGCCTTTATAAAGAGAAGCATACTCTATAGGCTCTTAAGCTGAAATATACTTGTAAAAAAATGTAAGGTTTCTAGTAGTCCGAGTTCTCCCTTGGAAAAATTATTAAATTTATAAAGTTATCTTCCAAAGCCCCCTCTACCTGCATTCCTTTCTTTCCTGGATAGGAAGCCCTCCCCAGACTTTAAATGCTCAATACCCTTTATTTACTTATGTTATGCTGAGAAGGCTTTGCTATTAACTATTCGTTCTTGTAACCGGTCAATTATACATGAGCATAAATTAGTTTGTCTTTAATAGAGCATTTGTATTTTAAGCCATTTATTTATACTTATGAAATACTACGTTCCTTTCCAAAGAGATTTCAGTTCATAACAAGTAGATATTTGCAGGGGAATGGGGCTGTGATATCATTCTTTGCTTTTTCATGTTCTGTTCCTTACTCCAGTTCCCTAGGGAGCATAAGGATGGGCTTCTGGTGTCCAGTCTCAGGAGCTGCAAGCATTAGAAGAGCTTGGCTTTTTTGTATATTGACTTCTTTCAGCATTTGGAGCCCATCAGCCCTGGCACGGTCCCTTCCCCCAAATAGCTCATCCTAGTCTCCTCCAGCTTTTGTTTTAACTGTATTGTTCTTTTTCCTTTCGTTCACCGTCAAACCTCCAGTAATTGTTTTTCAACATCTTTTCTCTATCATTTTTGGAGCTGCACTGAAACCTCCCTGAGGGCAGAGACTGTATCTGTCTTGTTCAATTCTGTACCCACAGCACCTACACGGAGTCTGGACATAGCTGCTCAAGACAGTTGTGGGATAAATATTTACTGATAGATGTTACAGTAACATTTCTAAGCTACCAGTTTGGAGTGTCCCTTTCTGTTAATTTTAAATTCTGATTATGAAATTTGATAGTGTAACTAGAAGTTATCCTTAATAGGGTCATGAAATATGTACAGGGAAATATTTCTATATGTGATTGGAAATTAAGGGCTAGCATTACATAAAATATATCTGAGGCAAAAGTCACTAAATAAGCTAAATGAATGAAAACTCAGGAGTCCTGTGATTCTGTGTATTTGAAGAACTTATCAAACCAACAAAAATTATTAAGTACTCTTTCTCAAATATTGTTGAGGTTTATGAAAATTAGGAAAAGGTTCAGGGGGTGCCTGGGTGGCTCAGTCAGTTAAGCATCTGTCTGCCTTCAGCTCAGGTCATGATCTCAGGTCCTTGGATTGAGCACCGCATCAGGATCCCTGCTTGGTAAGGAAGCTGCTTCTCCTTCTTCTTCTGCCCTATTCCCTGATCATGCTCTCTCTCTCTCTGAAATAAATAAATGTGTTTTTTTTTAAGTTTCAACTATCTTTTTTTTTTTTAATGGGAAATATAACCAATAAGTCCAACTTCCGGAAAAGTATTATAGAAGATTCTTAAGCTAATAACACCTTGATTTTTCTAAGTAACTATGAAAATAGCTTCATTAGAAAGACACTCCCAGGCTAATTTGTATTATCTCCCTTGACATTAGCTCTAGGTTAATGTTCTTATCAGCAAAGTTGGGAAATACTGTCCAGCACACACAACTTTCTAGTTTGTTTGAATATATTCATTTCTGTATCACTAGTATTTAGAAGAGTGCCTCACATGTAGCAAAGGATCAATAAATATTTGTTGAATGAGTGAATGAATAAAATCCAAGATGGAGAAAGACTAACCATATGCCATGAGGACAAAAGCAAATTTATTCCTAAGGAAATGGTGCTGGATGACTAGTAGACTGAATAGACTGTTAGAAAAACTTTCTAGACAAATCATTTATTTATGAGCATACGTTACAATTCTATTCCAGTCTGACATATAAGAGAAAAGGTTTCTGGAAAGACACTTTGAAAATTCATTCTTACTAGGGACATCTTATAAAAGTAATGGATGATTAGACATCAGTATGAGACTAGATAAAGAATGTGGGTTGAAGGTTATTAGACTGTGTAGTAACAGTTGGCAGTTAACTGGGTGGCTTGGTAGCTGGTTTCCAAGAACGAGCCTAATCCCCATTCCACATTGTACAGGAGGCTAGCCTGTGCAGTAAGAATGAAAAAATTAAGACATAAAGATGAGAAAGGGTGAAGTAAAAGCGTCTCTCCTTATAAACTTTGTGATTAGAAATTAGGATTCCATATACTAAGGAATCTACAAAGCAGCAATTAATAATAAGTGCCTCACTAATCTCTAGCTGACCTGCAGGTATTTAAAATTTACCCAAAAAAGCTTAGAAGTAAATATGTTGACAGTTATTATTTCAGTCAATCCTTGTACATAAACGTGTAGAAGATTTTACTTGTCCCAAGAGTGTATCCTAAAAATGTAATCACATTAGTAACATTTTGTCTATTAGCTTTTTTCCCCCCACATGACAGCTTTCCCAATAATGTGATTGCAATAAACAGAGCAGCCTACTATTGACCTAATTAAGGAATTAGGAAGCAAATCAATTAAAACTAATGATCTCCTGCATCTCTTTTACTTATGAATGCCATGTTCTGGATTGTAGGAGAGGAAGGAAACCTTTGATGCTACCTAGAGACTGTCTAGTGTGTATCAGATATATTCTGAATATAAAAAAATCTCCTGTCTTTATTGCTCCAAATTTGGAACATAATCTTAAGACAACATTGTAAAATGTTGTCAGAGAAAAATATAGATGTCCCATGATAAGATAAGGCCATATTGTTGGTTGTTGCATTAACTACTAACCACTTAAATACTAACCACTTAAATAAACCACTTAAACTACTAACCACTTAAATAAGTCTATTTTAAAAAGTCAAAATTCTAATTTCTCTAGAGGTCAGGAATCTCTAATTATTCTGCTTGTTGACTTTCATATATTTACAATTTCAATTCCAAAAAAACAGTATAAAAGCCTAAAAGCTGGGGGACCTGGGTGGCTCAGTCGGTTACACATCTGCCTTTGGCTCAGGTCATCCTGGGATGGAGCCCCCACATGGGGCTCCCTGCTCAGCGGGGGGTCTGCTTCTCCCTCTCCCTCTGTCGTTCCCCCTGCTTGTGCTCTCTTGCTTTCTCTCTCTCTCTTAAATAAATAAAATTTATTTTAAAAAGCACAAAACCTAATTGCCTCTTTTGAAAGAACACATTAGGTTGGGTAAAGACAAAAATAACTTTTGCTACCTGGGTAGGATATATAAGTAAATAATTTTACAGCCTCATATTGATAAAAGGCCATCTCAAAAGTTATTTTGAGTTATTTATTCTATTAAGTTGTTTATTTTATTAGTTATTTATTCTATTAAGATACTTTAAAAAGTAATTTTATCTCAGTATGTGTTATTTTTTCAGATAAATCACATAAGCTAAGCTAAGCCATGGTGGATGACAGTATTTAAAATGTTAGACTTTACTTTTTAAGATAAAATTAATTTTATAGAGCATGTTATAAAATGATTATGACCTTCTTTGAGTGTTATGAAGAACAGATAATGTTTGTATATATGATATGTAAATTTAAACTATCCCTTGATAGTATTTTGTCAAAGATTATTCATTAATTATCTAATTTTAATATTAGTCCCAAGCTTTAAAATTAATTATCTTGAATTACAATTTACACTGCCATTTAAAAATAGTATAAGGGTGTCTGGGTGGCTCAGTCAGTTAAGCATCCAACTCTTGATTTCAGCTCAGGTCATGATCTTGGGGTTGTGAGATCGAGCCCCAAGTGGGGCTCCATTCTCAGCCCAGAGTTTGCTTGAGATTCTCTCTCTCTCTCTCTCCCTTTGCCCATCCCCCAATGTGCACATAGGCTCTCTCTCTTTAAATAAAGAGATAGGGGAGCCTGGGTGGCTCAGTGGGTTAAAGCCTCTGCCTTCCGCTCTGCCTTCGGCTCAGGTCGTGATCTCAGGGTCCTGGGATCAAGCCCCACGTCGGGCTCTCTGCTCAGCAGGGAGCCTGCTTCCCTTCCTCCCTCTCTGCATGCCTCTCTGCCTACTTGTGATCTCTGTCTGTCAAATGAATAGATAAAATCTTTAAAAATAAATAAATAAAGAGATAAAATCTTTAAGAATAGTATGATTCCTATTCATATTAAACATCTATCAAATAAATATAACATTCCACAGTTTCACTTTACTGCAGCATTGCCTAAAATTTATAACCACCATTAAAAAAACATACTAGCTGTAATTCAATTTTGTTGAACATATCTACAAACGCTTAAATTTTTATTGTAAATAATGATCTGACCTATGATATAAATACAAGGAATTTATAACTTCCAATTAAATATGCATCTTATCAAAGAACAGATCAGTCATGCATAAGCTAAAATACACTTTAACCGCTTTACTGGGATATAATTTCCATACTATAACACTTAGTTTAAAGGATACAATTCAGTGTCTTTTATTTAGTATAATTACAGAATTCCTCACCATAATCTAATTTTACATTTTTGTCACCCCAGAAAGAAACCTGTACCCATTAGCTGTCCCTCCCCACCATGCCCCCCAACTCTCCCTCCTCCCAAGCTCTAGGCAGCCACCAATCTGTTTTCTGTATCTATAGATTTGCCTATTCCAGACATTTCATGTGAATGGTATCCATGGTCTTTTGTGACTGGCTTCTTTCACTTGGCATACATTTGAGGTTTATCCATGTTGTGGTATGTATCAGTACTCCATGCCTTTTTATTGCCAAATAATATTTTATTGTATGGATATACCATATTTTCTTTATCCATTTATCAGTTGATGAACGTTTAGGTTGTTGTAAGGAATAATGGTCCCATGAATGTTTGAATACAAGTTTTTGGGTGGACATATGTTTTCATTTCTCTGTTGGATAGATTTATGTAGAAATGGAATTGCTGGGGCGCCTGGGTGGCTCAGTGGGTTAGGGCCTCTGCCTTCGGCTCAGGTCATGGTCCCAGGGTCCTGGGATCGAGCCCCGCATCAGGCTCTCTGCTCGGCAGGGAGCCTGCTTCTCTTCCTCTCTCTCTGCCTGCCTCTCTGCCTACTTGTGATCTCTGTCTGTCAAATAAATAAATAAAATCTTAAAAAAAAAAAAGAAATGGAATTGCTGGGTCATGTATAACTTTGTGTTTCAAATTTTGAGGTGAGTTTGATGTAAATGAGGTATAATTTTTGCATCATGTCCCAAACTAGAATAAAATCAGGGCTGAGATATTAAACTCATTAATTTTCATTGAAAAATAGTTTAACTTGTCCAAGTATTCATCTTTAGGAATATCCATTGAACTTTGAATTTTAGTATACTTCAACTACAGTTTGCAAAGTACTATTAAAGCACTGCTAAATCTCTTTAAATTTTGGATTAAAAATTCTGGTTAAGAAATATAGAAAAGGAGGCACCTATGTGGCTCAGCTGGTTGAGCATCCAACTCTTGATTCCGGCTCAGATCACAGTCTCGTGGTCCTGGGATCAAGCCCCACATTGGGCTCTGTGCTCAGAAGAGAGTCTGCCTCCCCCTGCTTGTGTTCTCCATCTTTCTCTAAAATAAATAAAATCTTAGGAAAGAAAAAAGAAATATAGAAAGCACTACTGAGGGCTAACTCTATAGCTATTTTTATATTTTTGGATTCCTGATCCTTAGGAACTGAACACCACCAGTTAATGCCAAACTTCTGTGCATTTTTCCCCTTTTTGTTGTACGGTGGAGGAGGGATATTTTTCATACCCTTTACTCTAGAAATAAGTGTTTATTAGCTTCTGCCTAGAAAATGTGAACTCCATTCATTTGAAAGTCTACTGTCTTGTTAGTTTCCCTCTGGAAAGAGGTAAAGTCACCTATAAAATTAAAATATCTCTTATTGGTTAACATATTTTTCAGGTACTGCTCTTTTACCTGGGATGGTGATAGAAAGGCTGTCTTGATAAACTGGATCTGTTTCAGTCTGTTTCACACTATTCTTCTAATTCACTGTCAGACCAAGACCTGTCAGAAATTTCCCTTAACCCTTTCTCCTCACACCCTTGTAAAATCACCTAGACAGATTTCCCTTTTCCCTTCTTTTCAAAGTGAATCTGTTTGTTTAGGGAAGTATTCTTCTAACACACAAGAGACAAACTCCTGCAACCACTTAACCTTCATTCTTAGTGGTGTCCTAAGCAAGTGGGAAGCTAAAGGTCTAGTAGGGGCCCAAGGGACTCACTTACCATAAAAACAGAATACTATAAATAACTGCTTCCAAACACAGGCAAATGAACAGAAAACCTCTGAAAAAAATTCCTGTGTACAATTTTAACTGTTAGATGGATGTAAATATATACACAATCTGACCGCAAGCAAAACACAGAAAAGTTAAGACTTCTGTGAATGTTGTCAAAGGATAATTTTCAAAAAGTTGAATGTGACTCTTAATATAGAATGAACATGTTAAGGATTTATTCAAGCTCTTAATAAAAAATCCAGCTGGTTCAAAGAGCATTCAAGGAACTATCTGAAAAAAGAATGTTAGAATGACATTGCTAGGTGACATAGAAAAACTAGGTAATGTCCTTCAGGGCCATAAAAAATAAACAATATTTGGGATTTTCTTTTATACTGAAAAAAAATCTACAAGTCTGGAATTTAATCAGCAATATTTAGCAAGTCCAAGAAAGTTATATTTCTCTAAATCTTTGGGTGAGCCTGTCAAACAGATCTTTAGTATTACATCAAAATGGTGTCCTGCCTTCCCTTTGTCTCACTTCCAAGTTGGGGTACTTTTTTCTTAATAATGCATACTTTTTCTCACCCTAAATTTTCTTTTTAAGGGCTTTGACTGTTTCTTAGTAAAATAACAGACATTTAGCCATGGAATGTGTCAAATACAAACACTGGCCATGGAAATCCTTAAAACATGGGACAGAAACTTTAGGTTCTACACTTGACTCCTTGGGAGTCCTTTATGTCTCTCAGATGTCAGTGTACTTCTTTAACCTCGTTCTGGGAAGGAGTTCTATTTGAACTTCAACCCCATGTTCAACCACTTTGTAGGGCCCAGACTGCTCTCGAAGCTCTCAACTTGGATGGCAAGTCATCTAAGCCCAGTAGAATGAGAATCCATTCAGACGGCCAGTAGACTTGGGCATTCAAGTGCTCAAATTGCCATAAACCAGCAAAAACTCCAAGGCTCAGGAAGAGAAACACAAAGCATGTCAATAGCATGCATGTCATGAAGTCTCTTAATCCAGAGGCTACTCACAGCTCTGCCTCTTCTGAGCTGAATGAATCTCCATTGAACCTTCAAGAACCATTACACTAGGCATTGGCAAACTGTGACCCACGTAGTTTGGGTCTGCAACCTGTTTTTTATCTGGCCCACTTGCTGAAATTGGTTTTTATGTTTGTGAAGGGTTGTTTAAATTTTTTTTAAAGAATATGCAACATAGACTATATGTGACCTGTAAATCCTAAATATTTACTATCTCTCCCTTTTTAGAACAAGATACTTATCCCTGCATTTAAAAAAAAAAATGACAACTTTGTTGTTAGTATGTATCAAAGTTCTATAACCAACTTCCTGTAAAAGAAAAGCTTTCTCATTGGCTAATTTAAAGATTTGCTCTTGATAGGGACATTTTGTGGGAAAACAGAATGGTTAGAAAAGCATTAGATTTGACATCAAAAGAAAATAATACTTGTTAAAGGGCACTAAACTTAGTTGACAATTGGTCAACTGTGTGGGTGGTAACTAACTTCCCAGAACAAGTCTTAATGTCATTAAAGTTCATGAGAATCAGTTACTTGAGGTTGTATTGAGAGCAGATTTCTTTCTGGGAAGAGGTTGCAACTTATAGAAACAGATTAGGAACAGTTTTTCTTTTACAAGGCAATGTATTGTGTATTTTAAAAGCATACACTGGGATGCAGTAAAAGAAAAGTAGACTCTAGGAACCTTTTATGCCACACTAACTCTTACAGTTTAATTTAGGACTACACAAATAAATAGGAAGATGAAAAATTTGGAAGGGAGTCAGAAGACCATCACAAAGAGGATTAAAGTGTTGAAAAACTGAATCTATGTGGAAAATATGAAAGGAATTGGATGTTCCAGCTAAGATGAGGATGACAAGGAGAAATCTAACAATTACTTCCAAGGGTATAAAGGGGACTCCAACTGAACATGAAGAGCAATTATACATCTCTTCTCAAAAGAGGTAAACATTTAGGGCACCTGGGTGGCACAGTCAGTTAAGCATTCGACTCTTGGTTTCAGCTTGGGTTATGATCTCAGGGTTGTGAGATTGAGCCCTACATTGAGCTCCATGCTGAGCATGGAGTCTACTGGAGATCCTCTCTCCCATTCCCTCTGCACGTCCTACTCATGTTCTTTCTTTCTGAAACAAATAAATCTTAAAATAAAAAAAGAAAAGAGGTAAAAAAAAAAATTAACTTGCAGCATGAAGATGACATCAAGACATCATCCTTTACACAAATTTTCATAGAGCCTGGGTCTTTAAGATACTTAGAAGATATTTGCAAATGACAGTATAGATAAAAGGTTGATATCCAGGATCTATAAAGAACTTCTCAAACTCAACACACACAAAACAGATAATCATATCAAAAAATGGGCAGAAGATATGAACAGACACTTCTCCAATGAAGACATACAAATGGCTATCAGACACATGAAAAAATGTTCATCATCACTAGCCATCAGGGAGATTCAAATTAAAACCACATTGAGA
>PISX010004131.1:0-78194 GCA_004024625.1 Mellivora capensis | reverse complement strand
TTTTACACCAGTTAGAATGGCCAAAATTAGCAAGACAGGAAACAACGTGTGTTGGAGAGGATGTGGAGAAAGGGGAACCTTCTAACACTGTTGGTGGGAATGCAAGTTGGTGCAGCCACTTTGGAGAACAGTGTGGAGATTCCTCAAGAAATTAAAAATAGAGCTTCCCTATGACCCTGCAATTGCACTACTGGGTATTTACCCCAAAGATACAGATGTAGTGAAAAGAAGGGCCATCTGTACCCCAATGTTTATAGCAGCAATGGCCACGGTCACCTAACTGTGGAAAGAACCAAGATGCCCTTCAGAGGACGAATGGATAAGGAAGATGTGGTCCATATACACTATGGAGTATTATGCCTCCATCAGAAAGGATGAATACACACACAACTTTTGTAGCAACATGGAAGGGACTGGAAGAGATTATGCTGAGTGAAATAAGTCAAGCAGAGAGAGTCAATTATCATATGGTTTCACTTATTTGTGGAGCATAACAAATAACATGGAGGACATGGGGAGATGGAGAGGAGAAGGGATTTGAGGGAAATTGGAAAGGGAGGTGAACCATGAGAGACTATGGACTCTGAAAAACAACATGAGGGGTTTTGAAGGGGCAGGTGGTGGGAGGTTAGGGGAGCCAGGTAGGTGGGTATTGGAGGGCACGTATTGCATTGAGCACTGGGTGTGGTGCAAAAACAATGAATACTGTTACGCTGAAAAGAAATTTTAAAAAATAATAAATTTTTTTAAAAAATTAAAAAAAAATAGAATAGATTTGGGGCTCTCTGCCATGGGTCAAATACGGTTTTGCCTGAAAGCTTAGTCAGATAACCCCTTGAATTCATGTATTTTTCATTTAAGACCATACTGGATACAAGTCATCAGGTCTGCTATCCTTTGAGGTGATTAAAACCAGCATTGTCCCTGAGGACTTACTCTGTGCTGGAGAGGGTAAGGTAAACAAATATATGAGTATCAAAGGTAAGGGGTAGTACTACCACATGGGACAAGGAAATATTTGCAAGTATTTTAAATATCTGGAAAGGGAACCAATGAAAAATATGGCTTAGAAGGCAAAGACCTGAACTCAGGGAGAGAGCCATCCCTATCGGAAGAAAGAGCAATCCAGGCAGAGGGACTAGTGAATCTAAAGGTGTATCCTTGGCATGATGAGAAACAGTAAGAGGGTCAGGGTGAGGGAAGGGCACTGAGCAAGCTGGAGAATAGCAGTAATTAAGAGAGGATATTGTTTAAAAGAGAGAAAGAGAGAGAGAGAAAGAGAGAGGATATTGTAGGCTCATGGAGTGTCTTGTTCACTTCTTTTTTTTTTTTTTTTTTGAGAGTTTATTTTTAGGTAATCTCAACACTCAATGTGAGGCTCAAACTCACTACCCAGAGATCAAAAGTCATATGCTCTACTGATTGAGGCAGCCAGGTGCCCCCCCCTACCCTTTTTAAAAGATTTTATTTTTGTCCACTTCCAGTCTGAGTGAACTGAGGAGCTGTTAGAGGATTGTGAACAAATGAGGGTGAAAATTTAACTTAACTTTTCAAAAGATCATTCTGGCTGCAGTGTAGAGAAGCCCTTAGCCAATTTTTTTTTTGCCTTGGGGCCCTTCACTCTTACAAAATTATTGAAGACCCCAAAAGAGCTTTATGTGTATTATATCTGTAGATATTTTACCATATTAGGAATTTAAAACTAAGTATTTATTTTAAAATAACAGTAATGAAGCCACCACAAGTTTACACAGATAAAGTATTTTAATGAAAATAACTGTATCTTCTTCCAAAAAAGAGATAATAACTTTGTTTACATTTTTATAGTCTCATCAGGGTCTGTTCAGCCTGTTCACTGTCAGATGTCATGTAGCTTCTAAAAAACTCCACTGTATATTCAGGAGAAAATGAGATAAAAAGGCAAATAATGTGTAGTATTCATCTTACTGGTCCCCTGAGAAGGCACTCTTTGAGAAAAAGAGGCAGAGAAGGGACCAAGACTGTAAGAGGCAAGTATGGAAGCCGGGACTAGTTAGGAAGCTGTTGCAATAAACCACGAGAGATCCACTGGTGGCTTGGGTTGTAGCCGTCAATGTGGTGAGAAATAGTCCTATTCTGGAGATAATGTAAAGGTTGACCCCAGTAGGCTTTGTGGACAGAATGGACCTGGTTGTGAGAGAATAAAGTCAAAATTCCAGGTTTCAAACCAGAAGAACTGAAATGTGGAAGATTGTGGGAAGAGCAGATTTGGGGGTGAAATGAAGAACTCTGATTTGGACTTAATAATTTTGAAGTGCCTTTAAACATCCAATTATAAATATGAAGTCTGCAGCTAGATTTATATAGCTGGGATCTAGAAGGATTTTTTTAATTGATTTTAGATCCCTCAGTACTTTTTATTTATTTATTATTTATTTATTTTTATTGATATATAATGTATTATTTGCCCTGGGGTACAGGTCTGTGAATCATCAGGCTTACACACTTCACAGCACTCACCATAGCACATACCCTTCGCAATGTCTATAACACAACCACCCTCTTCATACCCCCCTCCCATGGCAACCCTGAGTTTGTTTTGTGAGATTGAGAGTCTCTTATGGTTTGTCTCCCTCCTGATCCTATCTTGTTTCATTTTTTCCTTCCCTACCCCCCAAACTCCCCATGTTGCCTCTCAAATTCCTCATACCAGGGAGATCTTATGATAACTGTCTTTCTCTGATTGACTTATTTCACTCAGCATAATACCCTCTAGTTCCATCCACATTGTTGCAAATGGCAAGATTTCATTTCTTTTGATGGCTGCATAGTATTCCATTGTATATATATACCACATCTTCTTTATCCATTCATCTGTTGATGGACATTTAGGTTCTTCCCATAGTTTGGCTATTGTGGATATTGCTGCTATAAACATTCGGGTGCACATGCCCCTTCAAATCCCTACATTTGTATCTTTAGGGTAAATACCCAGTAGTGCAATTGCTGGGTCAAAGGGTAGCTCTATTTTCAACTTTTTGAGGAACCTCCATGCTGTTTTCCAGATTGGCTGCACCAGCTTGCATTCCCACCAACAGTGTAGGAGGGTTTCCCTTCCTCTGCATCCTTGCCAGCATCTGTCATTTCCTAACTTGTTAATTTTAACCATTCTGACTGGCGTGAGGCGGTATCTCATTGTGGTTTTGATTTGTACTTCCTTGATGCTGAGTGATGTGGAGCACTTTTTCATGTGTCTGTTGGCCATCTGGATGTCTTCTTTGCATAAATGTCTGTCCATATCCTCTTCCCATTTCTTGATTGGATTATTTGTTCTTTGGGTGTTGAGTTTGATAAATTCTTTATAGATTTTTGGATACTAGCACTTTATCTGATATGTCAATTGCAAATATCTTCTCCCATTCTTTCAGTTGTCTTTTGATTTTGTTGACTGTTCCTTTGCTGTGCAAAAGCTTTTGATCTTGATGAAATCCCAATAGTTCATTTTTGCCCTTGCTTCCCTTGCCTTTGGTGATGTTTCTAGGAAGAAGTTGCTGTGGATGAGGTCAAAGAGGTTGCTGGCTGTGTTCTCCTCAAGGATTTTGATGGGTTCCTTTCTCACATTGAGGTCTTTCATCCATTTTGAGTCTATTTTCGTGTGTGGTGTAAGGAAATGGTCCAGTTTCATTTTTCTGCATGTGGCTGTCCAATTTTCCCAACACCATTTGTTGAAGACTGTCTTTTTTCCATTTCCATTTCCATCCTTTCCTGCTTTGTCAAAGATTAGTTGACAGTAGCACTGAGGGTCCAGTTCTGGGTTCTCTATTCTATTCCGTTGATCTATGTGTATGTTTTTGCCCTCAGTGCCTTTTAAAGAAAGAATGCATAAAGGTTTTCTGAGCCTTTCAGTGTTGAAAATCTATTATTTATTCTACTCTCAGACTTGAAAGTTAGTTTGGCTGGATATTGAACTCTAAATTAACAATTACTTTCACTAAGAACTCTAAAGGTTTTCTTTTTTACCATTATCTTTTGGTATGTAGTATTGTCACTGAAAAATCTCATGCTGGTCTGGGTTGTGTTTCTTTGTGTGTATCCTCTAACTTCTCTCCCACAGAGGCTTTTAGGATCACCTCTTTACCCTGAGTTCTGAAACCTCATGATGGCATAGGTATTTATACCCATTCATTGTGCTGGACACGTTTGTCAGCCTTTTTTAATATTGAGTCTCATATCCTGCAGTTTGGGAATATTTTGCAATGTTTCCCTGGTAGGTTCTGCATTCATTTTATATTTTTACTCTATGAACTTTCTGTCTTTTAGCTGTCAGATCTGGAATCTATATATCTATTTGTTCTTCCCCTTTGCCTTTTTATTTGACTTTAAGATTAATTTCCTCAGCATTATAATCTAACTCATATATTGACTTTTTTATTACCTTATTTTTAATTTCCAAGTTTTTTCTGATATGTTTGTTTTATGGACACAATATCTTCTGCTAGTACCCTAAGAATATTAATTATTACTTTAAATGGAGTCTGTTTGTGTGTTTCTCCTGCTTTTGGTTTTTCTGTGCATTCATTCACTCTTGATTATGTGTTTATATCTGAGTTTCAGGTTGGAAGCATTCCCCAAATGGCTGGTAATCTATATTGTGTTTTCAGATTTAATAATGAAGTATAGAAAGCTGTTTAGGAGTATTGTGTGAATTGTAGAATGTATCTACCAAAGAGCTTCCCAGTGGTTGTTGAGATGGTAAGCAGCCTTTTGGGGAAGGCTTCCACTTAGACAACATTGTTCCAGGATTACAATCTAGCATCTCATTGCCTTTCAAGGTCATGTCTACATCATCTTTATCCCACACACAACCCAGTAGTGTGTGTGTGTGTGTATAATAGTGTGTATTGACTGGACACATAGGGGTGAGACTCTTTTTATTGATGTGAAAATACCAGGCCTGTAGGACTTGTCTAATATAGTCTAATAAACTCCAGAGGGGTTTGGTCTCAAAACTTGAACTTCCAGCCTACTGTTCTTTCTACAACTAATGCTCTTCACACTTTCCATCAGAGCCTCCCACAGGATAGAAGAGATTTTCAGAAATCAGACTTTCAGAATTTCAGCTTATTTCAGAAATCTAGAGTAGAGCTAGAAGCATTCTGTTGAAGAACCAATTTTCATTTACTATCTTGTATTTTAATTTTAAAAAGCACATTTAACTACACCCTTGTTGTTTCAATATAATACTTTCTTTTAATCCAAAATCTTTGAGTAAAGTCAGTGTGCCTATAAAATCTGCTATGTGTATCCCATGGCTTCTCATCCTCCCCATCTGGCGTGCATTCACCTCCTCCACCGTGAGCACTGGCCCATGTGACTAGAGAGTTAGGATACTCTCAGAGTCTCTGCTTTCTCCATCCCTAACAGTGACTGAAATAAGAAAGGACATTCTTTCTTTCTCTCTCACACCAGTGGGAACATAATCCTCTGGGTATATGATGTCAAGGTTCAGCCTCCTTGTCTTGACATTCCAGCATTGGTATCATGTATCCCTCACTGGTCTGACTGAAGATGATGAATACTAAGCCTTCATCCCAACTCGCAAGTGGGGAGGAGGATACTCTGAGGGTATACTCCCTGCCTTGAAGGGCACGACTCAGAGTTGATTATATTTTTTTCTCTTTCTATTTCACTGGCCAGGACTAAGTCACATGGTCACCCCTGGAGGGCTGGAACAGGTACTTACCTATTATCATGTAAAAAGGAGAGACTGGATGTTGGGAGACAATAAGTGATCTTCTCTCCGACCGTGATATTGCTGTCTTATAGCTGAAGGCACAAAAAGCATAGGCGCGCACACACGTTGTTGACCATCCCATAGGCCCCAGAAAGGCAGCTATGTTGGTAGATGGCAGCAGTCAGAGGAACAGCCTTTCTGAAGTTGTGTGTTCTTCACACAAGCAGGTCTACCCACCTGACGGTGTGCAGTAGGAAAGGGTTTGTTCTTAGGTCAACTGCTTGGTTAACCTTATCATCACTTTATCATTATCATTATCTTTAAGATTTCCTTCTACTGAAGAGTTTCCTAAAACTCCAGGTCATACTCTAGACATGCTTGGTGCTGAGTAAGCTCCAGGAACCAATAAGCTGTGGGGGACCTGGCAGATTTGCACATCTGAGACCTCTAGGTTTGCAGACACCTGGTTCAAGAATTGAGGCAGGGTGGCATTTTTATGGGGTTTGTTTCAATATACCCATCCAACAAGGACAGGTAACACTTGGAATTGGGATGGTTGATTGGAGGAAACTGGCCCATCTTGAAAAAATTCACAAACATTTTAAGAAGGACACCACAATTTTGGGGTACTTTTTGGACCCTCTCCATGAGCAGTAAATCTTCCCAAGAGAGAAGCCTAGCTCATATTTTCTTAAGTAAATAATGAGGTTGATAATTGTCATATTTACTGTCAGGCACTTTTCAAACTGTGCATAATTTAAAGATGTTGACACAGGGTTAATTTTAAACCCAGGTCTTCTGGCTGTAAAATTTGCATTGTAACCACTACATTAGGTTGAACAAAATGGTGAGTGGGGATGACTTTTTATTTTGTGGATGAATGTGGCTGTTCATGACTAAACTTCGTGTTCTGGGAATGTCGATGTTCAGTGATGTAATATATACATACAAGGTAATTAACAAGGGTGTTATTTATTAGTTTTATTGTGGGCATATAGTCGTTTGGGACTAAGGACTTTAAATCACCCTAGATATACACAACAGCTGTAATCACTTCACAGAGAAGGAAATTTGCACAAACTACCTTTACATTTTATATTAAGATGCTCTGAAATTCATGCCAGTGTTCTAAGTAGGAGCACATCCTTTCTTTGTAGGTTCACCTAAGGATGGTCGTGGGCTCAGTAAGCAGTGGCCACTGGGGTTAGAAGAAGGATGCTGAATCTGAAGAGAGTGTGCCTCTGCAGAAATTTTCAGGGGATCTGTTCTGCAATAAAAGAGGGAAAAAAAAGCTTTAGTCCCAAACTGGAGCCACACACAAAGGACCATGTCACGTTAGAATATTTTATATACATACCCAAAAATGGTGTAAGGGGGGCGAGGTGTGTTCTCAGTGTCAAGCAGCAAACATATTTATAGAGAACCTCGGGAACGTGAGTGTGTGACTTCGAGCATCTTTACACTGACTCAGCTGTATTGAGATTTTTTTGTAATCGGAATACACCACTGTGCTTTTCAAAAGCCCCCCTGTGCCACATCCAAATACGAGCAGAATAGGTCCCTTATGTGAAGAAACCACAAATCTTGAAAACAGTGGTGTTCCTTGATGTGCTTTGGCCACATTACTGTTTGGCTTAACTAACATTTCTGGTAATGGAATTGCTTGAGTCTCAGAATTAGTTTGCTTAGAATTTTTATGTTTCTGCCAGACCTCTTCCTGTTGATAATACAAACTGAATCAAAATTATTTGCATGACATCATAAGTAGTGTAAGTATAGCATCTGAAAACAGCCTGAGGCTTTGATAGATTAATTAATCTATTTGGGTGTGTTTGCTTGGAAACCTGGAGCAAAGCCTGTTGTAAAAATATATTTGTTTTTAGAATATAATCTGAAAAAGAGTTAGAAAGTTTGTAACCTCCATAACATTTTATTTTTTTTTTAATTTATTTATTTGTCAGAGAGGGAGAGAGAGAGTGAGCGAGCACAGGCAGACAGAGTGGCAGGCAGAGGCAGAGGGAGAAGCAGGCTCCCCGCCGAGCAAGGAGCCCGATGTGGGACTCGATCCCAGGACGCTGGGATCATGACCTGAGCCAAAGGCAGCCGCTCAACCAACTGAGCCACCCAGGCGTCCCCATAACATTTTAAAATAGTCATTCCTGGGAGCCTGGGTAGCTCAGTCAGTTAAGCAGCTGCCGTTGGCTTAGGTCATGATCCCCAGGGTCCTGGGGTGGAGCCCCGGCATTGGGTTCCCTGCTCAGTGCGAAGTCTGCTTCTCCCTGTTCCCCTGCCCTTCTGCCTGCTTGTGCTCACTCTCTCTTTTGCAAATAAATAAATAAAATCTTTTAAAAAATTAAAATAAAATAGTCCTTCCCCATCTTTCAACATCTTGTACTCCAACTAAGACATTTATTTTGTGGAAGTGGGGAAGGTAGAGAAACACAATATTTTAAAGATAGACAACTATGTCCTCACTTTAAAAAAGATTTTACCTGGGGCGCCTGGGTGGCTCAGTGAGTTAAAGCCTCTGCCTTCGGCTCAGGTCATGATCTCAGGGTCCTGGGATTGAGTCCCACATCGGGCTCTCTGCTCGGCAGGGAGCCTGCATCCTTCTCTCTCTCTCTCTCTGCCTACTTGTGATCTCTGTCGAATAAATAAATAAAATCTTAATTTAAAAAAAAAAGATTTTACCTAAGTACCATCACTGTTTTTATATTAGAATCACCTCTGAACAGGATTGAAGAAATCTTCCTTGCCTTTTTTTTTTAAGATGTTATTTATGTATTTACTTACTTAGAGAGAGCATGAGTAGGGTGAGGAGCAGGGGCCGAGGCAGCCGGAAAGAGAGAATCTCAAGTAGACTCCATACTGAGCGTGGAGCCTGAGGCAGGGTTCAATCCCAGGACCTTGAGATCATGACCTGAGCTGAAATCAAGAGTCAGATGCTTAACCGACTGAGCCACGCAGGCGCCCCTTCATTGTCTTTTTAAAACTAAGCAATTGGTATAAAAACTGAACCTGTATCTTATTCTTCATTATCAAGTGATAAACTATGTTTAATAATAATATGGATGTTCAGTATGCTGAAAATGGACAGTTTTCTCACAGGAAAATGGACTCTTCATACTCTCATTTAGCTATTGGATGAAGTAGATTCTACCCTTTAAATTCTTTAGTTATTAAGTGTTTGACCAAGAGACTGAAGAGCTAAGAGATTTAATGCCAGAGCGTTAGGAGCCACTGCCAATGGAAAAGCAAACAGAAATTTAAAGAAAACGCACACTAGTGTAATACACACACACAGAGTAGATATTATCCCCTGAGTATAATATAAATATAAAAGAAAGCATCTCCGATATGATAATGTAAGCTAATATGAAATTTTAAGTAGCGCCACTCCCGTTTTTAAAGAAATTCTGTAAGGAAAACACCCTTTCTTGTTAACTGTTTCCTAAATTAAATCTCAAAGGAATTCAGTCTTCAATTCTGTTGTTTCTATTGTCTGTGGAATGTTAGGTCTAGTGACTGAGAACAGCTGGCTGTAAAAACAGATTCCCTCGCTGTAGTTAGGCTTCTCTGCTTACCGTTGTGTACCTCTGGGCAGGACATTTAACCTTCCACAGACGTGAGCTCTTCTGTAAGCGTGGGCTCACAGTACCTGGAGCCTGGGGATGTTTGGGGATGAAGTAATATGTTACATGCCAAGGTCCAGATCCTGACCAGGTACACAGCCAACCTTAGCTCATGTTGTGTTGGAAGTGCGTTTTCCTTTATACGTGAAGAGATCTTTGCTAGGTAAGTTCAATACTCAGTCATTCTAAAATAAAATGACTGTAAAATAAAAATGGATTGCAGTTCTAACATTGACAAGCATCGTCTGCATTCCGAGAATGTTCTGGAAGGGTAAATCATTGCTGCCCGCGTGGAGCTTCTTGTCCATGTCTGACCGTGACTGCTCAAGCTAGGGCAGAGGCTCAGAGTGCCAACGTGAGCAATGCTCTGCCCTTGCAGAGTGTTTGGGGATGAAGTCATATGTTACATGCCAAGGTCCAGACCCTGGCTAGATACACAGCCAACCACATGGAGTTCCCGTGTGGGAGGGGCAATAGATGGTGTGTAAATAACCCAGGGAGGGGAGTGAAGGAGTGAACAGAGCAGGTAGGGAAAGTGTTGATCCTGGGCTGCATATGAAAAGACTCAGCCACAGGCTTCCAAAATAGGATTCTGCCCTCATGGTCGAAGACCCTCACAGATGTCCTCCAGCGGCATGCATTTCACATGGGAAGGGGGCTGCAGGGAGAGCCTGTCTTGAAGTGCTGTTCTGGGGAAAGAGAGCATTGGAGGTACACAGGAACTGAAGACGTGATTAACCTATTCCTTATAGCTATAAAATATACATGTATAGAGTGCTGAAGTCCTTCTAAATAAGTGAGTTCTGCTTTGATAGGCCCAGATGAAGCTCTGGTTTTTCCTTCAGATTTTGTGTGATGCTTGGGTTTATGTTTTATCACAAGAAGAGGAATTAAGGTGTTTGTAGGGAACTAGGTCTCAACCTCAACTGCATGTTAGAATAACCTGAGAAACCTCTTGCCCAGGGGCCAGTCCAGCTCTTCTGACTTCACTGGACCCAAGCATCAGTATTTTTAGAGCTTTCTAGCTTATGCCAGTGTGCAGCCAACAGTGAGAGTTGCCCTGGTAGCTCTACCGACCCTGGGTTTTGTTTTCCCCAAGATGTTCTAATGAGTTTCAGAAGACTGGCTCAGCCCAGATTCTGTCAACAGGTTTTCCAATTGACAGTTCGTAATTTCCTATCAGGTCACGTGTTTTCCCTTTGGAAACACATGCCACTTTCTGCCATTTCGTAAGTGATGCTGGCTCCCAGGGAAAGATTTATCTTAGGCTTTGAGTAGAGCAGCAAGGGGCTTTTCTCAGCTGGCGTTCTGCCTCCAGAGAGAGAGTCTTTCCTATTTTTTCACATTTCCAAGGCATGACCAACTGACAGGTTTTGTTCTAGAGCCTTCTATTCTGTCATTTAATAATGGGTTCTTCCTTTCTACCATAAACTTCTCACCTAGTGGTTGGAAGTCTGTTTTTGTACCCAAAGTTGAAGCATTTTGTATCTGGTACCTTAGTCTGTCCATGCACTTAAAGGTTCTTGACTCACCTGCTATACGTCTATATTCCTTTGTTTATCTCAGTGTATGTGACATTCCTGTATGGGTTCTGTTTCTACTACCTTTTCATTCAGCAAATATCTATTGAATGATAAATATGAGCCAGGCCCTCTCCTAGATGTTACAGACAAAAGTGTGTCCAAAGCAGGCAAAAATTCTTGCCCTTGTGGGACTTACATTCGATGAGAGGAAACAGAAGAGGAATGTATAGGTAAAATATGTGGTATGTCCAAGGTGCTAAATGCTATAAAGAAAAATAAGGCAGGGCAGGAGGCACAGAGTGCTGGGGCTTGGGGTGGTTTGTGGTATGAAATCGGCTTTGCCGTGTTATCCAAGCAAGAGCTGGTGAAGTCTTGGACCAGAGCATTGGTGACAGAGATGGTGAAAACTGGTTAGAATTTGTGTATATTTCAGCAAGGCCTTCAGAAAGCAAGGGATTGAACCAGACAGATATCATGAAGGGGAGAATTCCAAGCAGAGGGTACTGCAAATGCCCTGAGGCAGAAGTGAGGCAGGAATGTTTAAGAACCTGCAAGAAGGACCAGTGCCCTGGAGCAAAGTGAGAGTGAAGGAGAGGGCTAGGATACTGATATTGGAGGGGGGAGTGGTGCAGACTGCATGGGGCCTTATAGAATTTTGATAAAGCTTATGGCTTTTTTTTCTCTAAGTGAGATGAGCAGAGGAGATATCTAGGAGAGTGTCTGGCCCAATATTTTAATACGATCATCTGGCTGCTCTGTTGAGACTTAATCTGTATGGGTCAGTGGTAGAAGCAGGGAGATCTGTTCTAATAGCAATAATCTAGTTGAGAGATAATGATGGCTTGGACCAGGGTAATAGCAATAGAGATGAGTCAGAAACAGTTGGATCTGGATAGAATTTGTAGAATTTGTTGCTCTTAAGTAAGTGTCTGATGTTTTTCCATATTCCTCTTAAAAGAGTCTCAAACTCTAGTAACGGAACCTAAATCATTGTAGTTATAGGAAAAGATTAACTTTCTGGCTCTTGAATACCCCAAATTCAGTATCCTGTTTTTTTTTTTTTAAAGAGCAACAGTATTGCTGATTTGTTCTACTTCTGATCCACCTTAACTTCTCACCTTTTCTTGCACTCGGGCATTACTGGTCTGTTGCCGGCAGACTATATTGACACAAATTATCAGTGATCACTGTTGTATTGCTGTTGCTTAGTAAACACCTGTTCTTTCTTTCTTGTGGCCTTTACCTGATTCCATGGTACGTCCCTGAAAGGTGGCTTAGGCAGGCAATAGGAATAGAGGAAAGAACATAATCCTACTAATATTTTTATAAAGGAACCTTGGGTTCAGAATAAACCAGGCTGAGAACACCTCTTTTTCCCACTCCCATCTTCCTTCTCCCAACTCCTTGAACAAGGCAAAAAAAAAAAAAAAAAAAAAAAAAAAAAGAGTCTCCTTTACAGCCTCTTCATAAATCTCTCAGGGGGCTTTGGATGCATTCTTTGCATCCCCTTTGCCCCTATGTGGAGTGCAGGTTGCATGAGAAATGCAGAGTGTTGTAAGCCATCTGGTGGTTCTCCTCCCCAAAACTAAGTGCACTTAACTCTAAATCCTGGTATTCACAGAAATATATCTTACACATTTTCAACCACTGGGAGAATTTCAGAATAAGTATATGTTTGTCTTTCATTCCACAACTATTTATTGAGTACTTTCTATGTGCCAGGCACTGTTTTGCACATTGGGAGATAGGAATGAACAAAATAAAGTTCCCGTTTCTTATAGAACTGAGCTTATAACTCAGGAGACAGACAACACAAGTAAACAAGGGAGTGCATATGTAGGACATCTGTCAAAGTTAATGCTGTTGAGAAAAGTCACTTAGAATGAAAAAGAGAATGCTGGACTGGTGTGCTACTGGCCATAGCAAGTTAGTAGTCATATTTTAAATAGGGTGACCAGAGAGGCACCTGGGTGGCTCAGCTGGTTAAGCGGAATCGAGCCCCACATGCAGCTCTGTGTTCAGCGGGGAGTCTGCTTGAGATTCTCTCTGCCCATCCCCCCACTTGCGCTCACTTGTGCTCGCTCTCTCTCTTTCAAATAAATCTTTAAAAAAATAAAATAAAATAAATAGCGTGACCAGAGAAGGCATCTGATAATACGACATTTGCACAGAAACCTAAGGAAATGAGAGTGACTCAGTCCCACATCTGGTGGGAAAATGTTCCTTGCTACAGGAAGTCTTTAGACAGCTTTCCTCTCGCTATGTGCTTCCTAAGTGACTTCATCCTGCCCCATGGCTTTACCTACTTCCTGTAGGGTGATGACTCCCACATTTGTATCTCTTGCCCAGATCTTTCTAGCTCCAGCCTACTGTATCCAGCTATGAGTGGAGCCCCTGATAGGTGGCTCAGACTTAACAGGTCTCTAACCAAGCTTATCACTCCCTCCCCAAACCCGCTCTTGCTGAGGCATCCCTCTCCTCTTAGCAGATGGCAATCCCATCCTTTCTCTTTTGCAAGTCAAAAATCTTGGTGTCATCTCCCTCTCTGAAACCCCACATCTCATGCATCAGGTTGATCAGGATTACTTATATTGGGGAAAACTGGAAAAGATGGAAACTTGGAGAGCTGGGACAAAGCAAGTGAGATAAAGCAGAAAGCTTAGCAGTAATGGAAGGATCTGCAGGGCACTATTTGATGGTGTGAAGAAAACTGAAGCTAAGGGAATGTGCTGGAACTCAGTTGATGTGAAGCTATGTCATAAGCCAGATGTGTCCCTAAAAGAGCTACAACTTCGGAGTGGTCCACTGTATTTGGATACATCTTAACATCAAAAATTAGCTGGCACAACTAAGGCTATAGCTCCAGGGATTGGAAAGAGACTTTAGGTACCCCTGAGAATATTCACATGAAGTTCACCTGAAGTATTTTTGTAAAGTTTATTTATTTGAGAGAAAGCCAGGGAGGGGAGACGTGGAAGGGGTGAGGGAGACAGAGTCTTAAGCCAACTCCACACTGAGCGGGGAACCCAACACTGGGCTCGATCTCGTGACCCTGAGATCACGACCCTAAGCCCAAACCAAGAGTTGGACTTTCAATGGACTGCACCACCCAGTCACCCCCACCTGAAGTATTTTTCTATTCCCTGCCTCCGGAAACTTTGTGGACCTGTATGGGGAAGCCAAAAATGCAGAGTTATAATTTTAAAAAGACAATGAACATTAGAACCATTTTGTAGAAAAACCAGTCCCCTTTGTGGGCATATCTGTACTTTGTACTTTGTACAAACTGTACAAAACACTTTGCTGGGGCACCAGGGAAGAGAAATTCTGATAATTTTCTAGGAGCAAGAGATGGTTAATAGTTAAGTGTGTTGGCCAAATTAATTTGAAAAAGAACAATGAAAAGGAAGTAAGTAGTCGCTGTCCTTCTATTTTAATTTGGTATACATTTCCCAGTATTCAAGTTTTCAGTACAGAAGGTTCTTGCTGTTTTGCTGCTCTGAGTTCCTGGAAATCACATGGGGGTTCCCCCAAAAAGAGATTGGAACAGTGTAAAATTTGAGTATGGCATTCTCCAACCTAGGGTTTAGTATCAAATGAAAAATAGGTATAACCAAAAGTATAATATTAAGGACTCTCTGTGCCTCTGGTAAGATTCTGTTTTTCTAGCTATTTATGATAGAATAATAAGTCTCATACCAGTTCCTCCTTTCCAGAGAGAAGCTGAGCCCTTTATAACCTTAAAGAAGATCTTACTTCGGACTGGATTTCTCTCTCAGTGCCAGAATTTAGACTAGAGTGAGCAAATTGCAAATATGATTGCCCTGAATTCAGTCCTCAGATAGTTAACTCCTCAAATAGGTGTTGTTGCCCATGGATTGCAAGGCTAAATTTCCCCTAAAGGAAGTTGTTAGAGACTGAAATAATTTCTCTAATGAACTGCAATGAGCTTGGACATTGGAATTTGACAGACCCAAGTGGGAAGCTTTGCTATGCCATTAACAGTCTTTGAAACTTTGGAGAAATTATTTAATCTCTCTTTGCACACTTCCTCTTCTGTAGAGCAAAGATAATACTAGCTCATGGGTTTAATGTGGAAGCCCCACAGAAAGCATGTTTAACGCCTGGCAGTTAGGAGACACAATAATATTAAATAGTCATTACTATTATGCTTTTCCTTTTCCATCTAACAAAAATGATTCAAAGTATGTTTCTTCTGTTTTTATGAAGAATTGCTCTTTAGTATGATACCCCAGGTTAGAACTGAAGGCTCCAAACACCAAGGAACTCTTATTCTTGCTAGTAAACACCCTATCACACTTACCAAATTTGATTGCTAGCTTTATCGATAGTATTAGTAGCTGTCATATGTTGAATGCTATAGTATTGCAATTAGTGTTTGCTACAGTTCTCCCAGTAGTCCTGTGAAGAAAGATTCTATCCTTTTCTTCATTTTAAAGAAGAAACAGATTAAGTAAAACCTGCTCATTGTCACCCAGCTCACAAGTAGGCAGAACCAAGATTCACACTCAGATGCTTTGACTTGTGTGCTGTGCCCCCCATCATTGTAATTCTAGAGGAATACGTTAAAACCCTCATACTACATTAATAATGTTCTTATTATTAATGTTTGTTCTTGCCTTCATCACTAGGGACATATCACCTCCCAAAATGTAGAGCTTGGGCTTGGAAAATGTAACCTATTTCTTACGTTTGTTTCTTTCTTTTGTCTTTTCCTAAAGCCAGAACTCTAGAATGTGTGGAGGTGCCATGCCATTTGGGGGGAAAGGAGTGGGTTGGAAATAATACATAAAGCTGAACTTCTAAAGTCATTTAAGATCACACATTACTGAAGAAAATCTCATCTGATCCCTGTAGACCCTTTGCCTTCCCCCCGTTTAAATCTGGGGGTTAAAAGAAAGGTACAGAATGTTTATTAGGTTAGCTTAGTCCATATTACTATGGTTCTACTCCCTTGGATATTCTCTTTCTTTAATCTGTTTACATGTTTTTTGCCTGTTGCCATGGTAAAGCTCATTCCATGAGTGAGAAACCTTAGTGCTAAAGGAGGTTTACTTAATGTTAAATCTTGCATTTTCACTTCCACATTTTATCTTGGTGTTACTAGGGCAACCCAAATAATTTCATTTTCTCTTTGAAGTTGATGCCTTTAAAGTTGTTATACCCTCATGCTGACTCATTCGTGTTCTTACTTCTTTTCTAGTGTAATTCCCACTGCTACTTTCTTTACACGGATGTTTTCTGTTTTTCTGTAGCCACAATGGCTGAGGTAGTGTTGATATAGGATTTAAGTATATGGGGGAATTACAATCCTACTGCGGATTAGAAAAGAGCTATGGACCTTCTCAGCAGAGGAAAAAATAAATGCCAGATTAAGAAATAATGGATGAATATACAATAAATACAATAAATGGTGTTGGGAAAACTGGACAGTTACCTGCAAAAGAATGAAACTGGACCACTACCTTATACCCACATAAGAGTAAACTCAAAATGGATTAAAGACTTGAATGTAAGACTAAAGCCATAAAACTCCTAGAAGAAACATAGGGGATATGCTCCCTGACATCAGTCTTGTCAGTGATTTTTTTTTGGATTTGACACCAAAATCAAAGGCAACAAAAGCAAAAATAAACAAGTGGAGACTACATCAAACTAAAAAGCTTCTATGTGGGAAAGGAAACTATCAATGAAATGAAAAGACAACTTAGGGAATAGGAGAAAATACTTGCAAATCATATTTCTGATAAGGGGTTAATATCCAAAATATGTGAAGAACTCATATAATTCAGTAGGTGGGAAAAAAGCAGTTCTATTAAAAATGGGCAGAGGATCTGAATAGTTCTTTTTCCAAAGAAAACATACAAATGGGCAACAAGTATATGGAAAGTGCTCAACATCAGGGAAATGCAAACCAAAACCACAATGAGATATCACCTCTTGTTATCTATCAACCACTTACTTGCTAAAATAGTTACTATCAAAACAACAAGAAATAACAAGTGTTGGGAAGATGTAGAGAAAAGGGAACCCTTGTGCACTATTGGTAGAAATGTAAATTGGTGTAGACACCAATGAAAACAGCATGAGAAAACAGTACGAGGTTCTGGAAAAAATTAAAAAATAGAACTACTGTATAATCCAGCAGTTCCACTTCTGGGTATTTATCTGAAAGAAACAAACAACAAGAACAACTTACTCAAAAGATAGCAGTACCCCCCATGTGCATTGCAGCATTGTTTACAATAGTCAAAACATGGAAAGAACCTAAGCATCTATCGATGGGCCAGTGCATAAAGCAAATGTGGTGTGTATATTTATGTACAGTAGTATATTATTCAGCCATAAAAAGAAGAAAATTCTGCCATTTGTGAACATGCATGGACCTTGAGGGCATTATGTAATGTGAAATTAGGAAGACAGGGAAAGACAAGTACTGTGTGATCTCACTTAAATGAAAAATCTTAAAAAATAAAACAAAATTTGTAGATACAGAGATGTAGATACAGAGAAGAGACAGGTGGTTACCAGAGGCAAGGGTAGCAAAATGGGAGAAGGGGATCAAAAGAAGTGAACTTCCAGTTACAAAATAAGTAAGTCTTGAGGATGTAATACACAGCATGGAAACTGTAGTTAACAGTACTGTATTACATACTTGAAACTTGCTAAAAGAATCCATCTTAAAAGTCCTCATCATAAGAAAAAAGTTTTAACTATAGATGGCTGGTGTATATTAACTAAACTGATTTGGGTAATCATTTCACAATATATACACATATATCAAATCATATTATACACCTACAGTAATACAGTGTTATATGTCAATTATACCTTGATCTAAAAAAGACATGATGAGGTATCTATGTGGCTCAGTCAGTTGAGTATCTGACTTTTGATTTCGCTTCAGGTCATGATCTCAAGGCCCTGGGCTCAAGCCCTGCATCAAGGCTCCCCACTCAGTGGGGAATCTGCTTATCTCCCTCCCCCTCTACCCCTCCTCCCTACGCACACGTGCACCTGCTCTCTCCAAAATAAATCTTTTTAAAAAGACAAAAATATGGAAAAAATATTATTTTTCATTATCCAAATTTATTTGGGTCTTGGGTTTTGAATAGCAAGTTGCAAGGGTTTGTATAGCAAGGGCTTCATCAAAAAATATGTCCCACTCTATTCTAAGTTCAAATTGTGAAACGTAAGGCCTCTGTTCACTTCTGTTTTTGTTTTTCCTTCATCCCAGGGCAATCTCCTGTTTGGCTTTATATCTCTGTCCTTCTGTGGCATGTCCATTGGCACACTATACCTGCAGGCGTTAAATGGCTAGCTGGCGTGCATCTTTCCCAGTGCTGGTCTGGCTCATAAACCTTTTGAGTTTGAATTCATGCAAAAAACTGAGGAGCAAAGAGAAAAGTTTAACAGATCTGTGGCCTACCTCTTTGACTATAGCTTCATATTATCTTTTATCCCCAGTTTTTGACATATGGTAGTTGGATAACAAGTATTGAAAGAGGGAGGGAAGGAGGAAAGATGGAAGGAAGGGGGAAGAAAGTAAAAGAAAGAAGAGGAATATATTCAAGGGAATTAAGAAAGGAGAAAATTTAAAAATAATAATAATAAACCACCTGTGTTCAGTCCCAGGAAGTTACTGAACAGCCCTCCCTGGACATGACTGATCTGCTGAGATTGCGAACAATGTTCACTATCTGTGGTGAGCATTTTGTGAGTTCAGTACCAAACATGGCCTCCTCACCCAGAACTTTGGGGCATCTTTAGACAATTAACAGGAGAGTGAAGGCACTGTGCGGGGGATAATTCCGGAGCTGCGGTGGAGGTTGGTTCATGTTTTTTAGAAGGAAGTTCACCAACAAAGTATAAGGTGAAGCTGATAAGGTCTCCATACTTCTACAAAAAGGTTGCTTTGCATAAACTTTTAGAAAACTAGAAAAAGACTCTTGGTGAGTCTTGGTGCCTTTGGCATTTCTGCCTAAGAACATGTAACTTGTTGCCCTCTTTGTCTCACAATCTGGACCAGCTTGGGCTACTCTATGTCTCCAGAGATAGAAAATATCAGATCTAATCTTATTCAAAGCACACAGAAATGAAATGGTTATGACAGAGTGATGGAGGACAAAATGATACATCTTAAAGGGGAAAAAAAGAGTCATCATATTACAGACTTTTCATTTTGCCTGGAATGTTCTCCTGGTCCTGGCTTCCAGCTTTACCTAGATAACTGTACCTACCTCTCTTCCCATGCAGACATCACTTCTTGGGTGCCCAGCAGCTCAGGTATCTCAGTATGTGTGTGTCCTAAACTTCTACTTCATCATACCTATCACAACTGTGATTAGATGGTTGTCATTATTTACTGTCTCTCCACCATAATGTAAGGTCATAAGGACAAGGGTTGTGTCTGGCTTACTCATTGGTATATCCACACGGGTGAGCTCAATACCTTGCAGTTTAAAGCTACTCTAGGGCTTGTAGAAAGGAATAAGGGGCACCTGGGTGGCTTAGTCGGTTAAGTGTCCAACTCTTGATTTTGGCTCAGGTCATGATCTTAGGGTCTGGGATCAATCCCTGCTTTGGGCTCCACTCTTAGCAGGGAGTCTGCTTGAGATTCTCTCTCGCTTTCCCTCTGTCTGCTCCCCTCCCCCTGCCCTGTGCCAAAATTAAGTAAATCTTTAGAAAAAAAAAAAAAAGAATGAATGAATGAATAAAGCTGCCAGGTGCTGTGGTAGGTGCTAGGGATACAAAGCTCTTAAAGACACTGCATCTATCCTTGAGAAATTGTGCTCCTGAAGTCAGTATCAAAGATAATTTATCCCTTTCTCAGCTTCCAGAGGGCAGAGACCAAGGGTGAATCATGACGGCATGGCTTTCTCCACCTCATCTTCCCAAATCCAACTTCTTTCCCACAAGAATCCCAACATGAACTCTTTGTATCTAAGGACATGGAGTAGAAATGAACCGTCCTATCTTTCCTCCAATGTCTGGTTCTTTGTTGAGTGGATATTTATTTTGGTTTTGCCAGAACAATTTAAATTTATGTCTATAGAGACATTTTTTTGGTCCTTAAAACATTAGTCTGTTAACATGGGTCATCTGAAAATAGAATCACACATTACAGAACAAATAAAAACAAACAAATCCCCACAGTTGTTGTTCCGTAAACCTTGATTTTTCCCTTGGACCTGAGCCACCCAAAAGATTATCCACACATTCCTAAATCCCATTTTACTTCAGAACTTCCAGGTCCCTTAGCTTTGAAATGTTTGACTTTAAAAAGTTAGGGTTTGGTGGTTTTTTGGTATCTTCCTTACCTTTTCCAACTAAATCTAAGGTTTTAGATAAATTCCTGTGACCTTTCAACACAATTTTTCATTTTTCAGTATTTTGATTAATACATAAAACCTCCCAATTTGGGATGCCTGGGTGGCATGGTCAGTTATGCATCTGCCTTCAGCTCAGGTCATGATCCCAGGGTCCTGCGATGGAGTCCCACATTGGGGTTCCTGTTCAACGGGCAGCCTGCTTCTCCCTCTGCCTCTGCCTGCCACTCCCCTGCTTGTGCTCTCCCTCTCTCCAACAAATAAATAAATTAAAATCTTAAAAAAAAAAAACCCTCCCAATTTAACAACTACTGAACTAGTTGTGCTCCTTTCAAGCCTCCCTAGCCCACTTTTTCATCCTACTGATGAAGTTGTGGACTAAAACAGCTTTAGATACCAAAGGCACCATGCAAGTTGATAGATTATGGGGCTTCAGTATCTTGTTTTCTAGGTCTTTCAACCATTTTTTAAAAATATATTTAGCAGGGACCTCCATGTCTTTGAGATAGTTTTCTCAGGAAGGGACTCCACTGGCCCTAAGCCATCTTTCTTACTACTAATAGCAACTGCAAGTAAACAATTTCATAATACGATACAGTTTGTCTATAAAGACGGCACTGCTTTGGGTCTTATTCCATGTTAACTGATGGGTTCTATGTTTTTACCTCTATTTTCTTTTTGCTGACAAAGTATTTCAATGAATAAGCCTGAGATTTCACTCTTCAATGGTCTTGTAGCTGTTTTTGATTATTCATTTATTCGACGAATATATGTTGAGCACCTGCTACATGCCAAAGACTTAGGTAATGGGAATAGAATGGAGAGCAACATTCATCCAAGAGCCACACAAATGAGTGGACAATGGGGTCTGTGACAGAGGCCACCTTGGGAGTCCAGGGTGCTGCCGAGCCTTCGGGCTGGGTTGAACCCTGCTGGGGAGATCAGGGATGGCTTGCCTGGGCAAGTGGGGGTAGAACCAAGGTCTGCAGGCTGCATAGGAATCTGCAGAGCAAGGGGGAGCGGGGTGGGGACTGCAAGGATATTTATTTCAGTCCTAGGATGAACATACAAGGCCCTGCTACTATGGCTTCAATCTCCCTCAGTGACTTTTCGAGAGCCACACAGATCACTTGACCTCTGCAGTCATGTCATGTGTATCACCTCCTTTCACTATTTCTTTTGGGGGTGAGAGTAGTTTTTTTGTATTTGTGTTTTTTTAACACAAAAGAATCTATTATCTTCAGAAACAGATGTACTTTAACTAGTTGATTCATATCTTCCAAGTTTTTCTTTCATTTAGATTTTTGGCACATTCTAGGTCTGAGAGGCAAGGAGCCTTTGACCATATTCTCCTAGAACCTTCATCCAAAGAAACTGTTAATTCCCTCTCTCAGCTTCTAGAATGCAAGCCTCTAGGAGTATCAGATGTCATCACGTTAGAATTCATTTAGCTTTGCTGTGAGAAAATAAGAGAAGAGGGAACTCATATAATATCTAGCTCGGAGAAGATGGGTCATTAAATCAATATGTTAAATTTAGAGCCAAACCCAACAAATACTTTTCCTGTAGGTGAAAAGCCTTGCATTAAATATTTATTGGTTGGATGAACAAAGACTAATATTCTAGTTTTTAGGTGCATCCTCATCCATTTTAAAATTCTGACAGTCCAATATGGTAGTTGTTAATTTTCTTACAAAGAGTCGTGTCTTTCTGGGACCTGGAGGATCTGGACTTCCTTCCATCAGGGATTTTACTGAACACGTCCAACAGGAAAGACAAACCAAGAGCTGATTTCTTGAAAACAACCTTTCGAAAAGCTCCAAAGAGGATTATTTAGCAGTTAATGTTTTTCTGCTATCATCAAACCTTCAGTGTAGCTCCCTGTAAAGGGCTTAATAAAAAGGGCAATCAAAAGGTTATACTATAAATCTATTAGTCTTCCAGTCTCTCACTTTAAACACCAATGTCTTGTTTCCTGAGTAGTGTGACTTTGTTTCCTAGTCGTTATATTTAACGTAGCTAGAAATTTTTAAATCTTACCACACTTAAAAAAAAGATAAACAGCTTAGAGGGAAAGTTCTTGATAATGAGATACTTTAGCTGCCTGTCACACTTTTGGTTGACTCTGTTTTTCTAAGTATTAGTCTATCCATGGTTGTCAAAAGTATTTGTAAAGCATGCCAAACTGCCTACTGGAACACATGAGACTACTTTCCCCCATAGATTCATTAGGAATTCAACTTAAACCATGGAGCATGGTAGGCCCTGGAGCTAACAATATGAAACCAAAGGCAACCTCTGGCTTTCAGACCACTTTAAACTCCAAAAACATAAAAAGTGAGTAAGAGCTTTCAGTGTTGATGTTCTGAAGGACGGGGTCTCCCTGTCTCCCCACCATCCTCTGCTGGCTGTCCTTCTGTCAGACAGGAAGCCGACTTCCAGGTGGACTGACCTCTTGGCCAGGCCTGTTTTCTCTGCATTTTCAGGCCTGCTCCGAATGTTCACGGTGTATCTGCCACTTAGGACTGCTATGTTTTCTTTGCTCAGGCAGGCAAAACTGGACTGGTGATAAATGTTTCTCTTTGTCCATTAAAGGAAGAGATAGTCTTCAAAGCAGTCATTACGCATCTACTCAAATGAACCCTAGACTTAGGTTTTAGAAATCAAGACTGATAAGATGAACTGAAATCTTGTCTCGATCATATTTAAATGATATCAAGGGTTGGAAGGGAAACAGACAATCTTTTCAAGGATTTAGAATCCCGTTAGGGAAGGGGTGGAGGTTTGTGCATACAGGGTGCCTCCTGCAAGACTGTTCCTGCTTTAAAGGAAAGAGAAACAGCAGGAAACAAAAAGGGGACCAGGAAGGCCAGTGGGATCCCTGAGAGCCAAAGCCATATTTTCTCAGAGAGACTTTCCGTAAATTTGCAATGACAGAGGGGAAGGCAGTGAGTAACATTTGATGATAATCCTTTATGATCACTTTTTAAGACTATTAGATCACAATGTAGCCTCATTTTAGAAAAATTTGTGAATTCACATTTACTTGAAATATACACCATAAGCATTAAATAGTTACTAGCGTCAAAGAGATAGAGCTGAAGCTCTTTGACGAAAATTCTAAAGAAAGCAAAGCCTTTTTTTAAGATCTCACCAAGATTTAGAAGTGCACTGTTCCAAACCATTATTATCATAAGACTGTTATGTATGGATCTGTTTTCTGTCTCTTGTTTCTTAATAGAGCAATGTTCTGATAAGGGAGTTACAGAAGTTGGCCATTGGGTACATGCTGGACCTCAGAAGTCATTATTGATCTACAAATTCCCTTTAGCATTCATGACAGAACATTGTGTCTTAAAATTTCAGTGGTCCTTAACTTTGAAATTATAAATTATTCCTGACTCTTGTCTTCTTCTCACTCTCTCCAGTAGTGCATGCTCTTTCAATAATCATTATTCACAGTGTGAAGCTATATGGTAATAGTCACTCTATACTTTATAACAGAGGATAATAATAGAAACGAGAGCTTGGTCCTTACTACAAAATGCTCCAATGGGTGTGCATATCTGTGTGTGATTGTGTGTGTATATGGAGGCCTAGTTTGATTTAACAAATGTGAATTGAGGCCCATTCTAAGGCATTGTGTCGTTTTCTAGAAGACACAGAGATAAACAAGATTTAAACCCTATCTTCAGCAAAATAAAAATAACCTCTTTTAATGCAACATTGGCATAGGAAACACTAATCAGTCACATTTACAAAGCAGACCAATTATAATTCATGCTTTCATAGGAATTTCTTTAACACGGGGGTGAGGACAGGCACCTTGTCTTCTGTTTTGCTCACTTCCGTTCCCCTACCACCTAGCTCAATACCTGACCTAGCTTACACTCTCATGATTCTATAACAAGTGCATGAGTTTAAAAAAAGGTAATCCATGCTTGTGAGGAAAAAAGTTCAGCTGTGGATAACATATTTTTTAGTGGATTCAAAAGCTTCTGATTATGATAGAGATAACTGTGGAGCCACCATGTAAAGCAAAGTCCTTAAGATGTAGGACCTGAGGTAGAATTATGAAAGGGATTTTTCTTTAAGTATGTGAAAGGTATAACGAAGAAGAGGTTTATCTTTTTTTAAGAATGAGAATTGCTAGTAGAAGTAATTTTTGCTTCCCACCACCACTACCACCCTCAGAAAAATAGGTAAAGCTCAATTTGGATATTTTCCAAATAACGTGACTGGCGTCATGGCAATGTGCAAGGAGATAATAACACAGATGTATCCATTGGGTTGCAAGTTTCACTTGCCTTTTCTCACTCTGTCTGAGTCAAATTCTTGCTTTTGGGGTCTGTAAGGCCAGTAGAGCTCAAGAATCATTTAAATGTACTAATAATAGCTTTTTAAAATTTCATACCATCAAACAGGGATATGAAAAGAAAAACTGAATGCAGAAGAAAATTCTGCTTAAAGTCTGTTTCTTAGGATATTTAAAATTCTTTACATTCGAATCATCTTGATGCAGTATTCACTAAGAGCTATAAGGGTGAGATTTGGTTAGAAGTTACGGCTCACCACTGGCTGTGTTCCTTGAGCAAGTCACCTAATCTCTCTGGTCAAGTTCTTCGCTCATAAAAGGAGAGTTCTTGATGAGATCATCTCTGAAGTGCCATTCAGGTTCTAAAATTTTATAACTCGTTTATGATTTTCTTTTAATGGAATACAGAACCATGGAATTATGATCTTCTTTGGCGGATTTTTCTAGAGATATTTTGTCATGTGTACCACAACTACAGAGTAGAACACAATCTAAAGTTATGTTCTCCCAAGAGAGAAAGTTATCATTTTAGGAACTGGAAAATTTGGCATTTTCTCCTGTTTTTTATCTCCATCTTTGCACTGCCAGAAGAAAAGCAGTTTGTTTTATTTTTGTAATTGATGTTTTGAGCATATCCTGATGACTTTGTTTGGATTTATGGAGCCTTTGGATACAACTGAAAAGAACCCCTAAATAAATCATGGTATCTCTGTGTTCTTCCTCACTTGCACTCCTCCCCACAAGCGTCAGGACACCAGCTGATGTCCTGGCCCTGCACCAGGGGATCTTCCTCCCATGACATTACTCAGAGACATGCTTTGCCTTTATAATGATTATTTCTAAAGCTAAAGTCAGCTGCACCCCTGTTCCTCATTAAAATTATTACGTATCCACTAATTTATTCAGCAAATATTGAGTGTCTCCTATATGTCAAGCTTTATTTTCTGGGTAGTTGGGATACATCAATGTACAGAATAGAACTGAAAAGTACCTACATTTCATGAATGTAAGTTCATAAAACTTACATTCTTGCTGGAGACAGACAAAAAATTAAGGAACACAATATATTTTGGCAGATTGGATGTGTGATGTAAGAGACAAAGAACAGTCAGGGATGACCCCAAGGTTTTTAGCCTAAGCAACTGGAAAGGGAGTTCTATCAACTGAGATAAGAGAATTACAAGAGAAACAGGGCTTTGTTGGAGTGCGGAGGAGGTAGGAATAAGGGGATAGAACTGGAGTCGGTTTGGGACATAATGCATTTAATGTGTCTGGTGGATATCCACAGGGAGATGTTGAGTAGACAGTTGGGTCCATGACTCTGGATGAAGAGATAAATTTGTGTTTAGTACGGATCCTCTTTAAAGCAATGTGACTAGATGCAATCACCAGATGATAAATGACTTTGGGAAGAGGACCAAAGACTGAGCATTGAGCACTCCAGAGTCAGAGGTCAGGAAGAAGAGGAGGAAACAGCAAAGGAGTTAAAGAAGGGGAAACCAAGGAAAGAGGAGGAAAACCTAAAGGCTGTGGCAATCTGAGAGTGAATAAAGAATGGTCAAATTATGCCTATTCTGCTGATATCCTGATAGGGTGAATAAGAGAGGACTGAGAATTGGCTATTTGATTTAGTAACAGAGATGAACAATGTATGTGGATTTCTTTTCTGTAGAATTCATATTCTATGTGCTTCAATTCATTTTTAATACCCGTTTTCATTTGGAATTGGCTCTTGTTCCTTTGAGCGGTGTATGGTTGTACTGTCTAAAGCTGATGCCACTTTCCAGCTGCCAGGAAAATGTGGAACAAAGCAAATGCTGGCCATACCTGCCAGTAGGCATTGGAGAACAATGTTAGCAATCAGGTTTGAATCAAAGTAGAATAAGTTTCATATTATTAAAGTTAAGGATTAATAGAGCAGAATTTGTTCTGTGTAATTAATTCTGGAGAAGATGATACTAAGATTCTCCTGAGAGGGAAGAAGATGGATTGTTCAGGAAGAGCCAAATAAATGAAAGAAATAAGAAACTCTAGGTTTGCAACTAACCTTATTGATATTCTTGACCAAAGGATTATATATTATATGATCTTTTGGAGAAGTAAATTTTGTAGAGCCATTAGAAGGACTTTTGGAAATAAGTATTTTTAATAAGGATGCACATGGATTTCTCCAAAGGGACATGGGACAGATATTTAACATAATGTAAAAATTATATAATTTTAATTCAGACACCAGAATCTCATGACTGAATTGAAAGCCATATTTCCAAAGACATTATTTAATTAGGTAAACTAAACTCTTACATAATATGTTGGAAATCCACGTTGGAAGAAATATAGAGATAATCATTTACATTTCTGAAATAGAAAAAAAAGAAAATTATGCTGATTGGTGTTTAGGGGGGAAAAAAACGTTTAAACCCAAGCAGTTTATTTTCAGAAGTGACTCCTTCAGCTTGAAACACTAACTCTTGAAATGGTAACAAATCAATCTGAAGCTACAATAATAATGAAAGAGAAATCAAGTGTAGTCCGGGTTACGCATGTGTGTCATCAGAGGTGCTGACATTCGTGAAAGAATACAGAAAATTTTTTTTTCAATCAGTGAGCATAATGTCCATCTGTCCTCTCTTTAATTATTAGAGTTTTTTAATCAACTTCTTGTTTCCTACCCTTTTTTTTGCATCAGAAATAATGCCAAGGATTATTGCTGTGCTGGATATCACCTTTGGGCCTTATGATATGTTAAACTTATAAAGTCTATGTGTGTGTAAGTATTATACATCTGTCTACATACATTCATATGTAGTATATATGTGCACACATATATGGTATGTACATAAGCATGCCCATATACATATACATACCCAAAAGAGGTGAAGCGTGTTGGGAACTCAAACACTAAAAGGCTGCGTCATCTTGACCAGCTATTTCTCTAATAACCCACCTTTTTAAAAAAATTATTTAAATTCAGTTAACATACAGTGTATTATTAGTTTCAGAGGTGAAGTCAGTGATGCACCAGTTGCATATAACACCCAGTGCTCATTACATCACATGCCCTCTATAGTGTCCATAACCCAGCTACCCCATCCCCCCCCAACACCCCTCAGCAACCCTCAGTTTGTTTCCTGAGATTAAGAGTCTCTTATGGTTTATCTCCCTCTCTGATCTCACCCTGTTTTATTTTTCCCTCCCTTACCCTATGCTCCTCTGTTTTATTTCTTAAATTCCTCATCTGAGTGAGATCCTGTGATAATTGTCTTTCTCTGATGGACTTATTTCACTCAGCATAATACCCTCTAGTTCCATCCACGTCTTTGCAAATGGCAAGATTTCTTTTTTTTTTTTTTTTGATGGCTGAGTAATATCCCGTGTGTGTTATATATATATATATATATATATATATATATACACATACATACATACCACATGTTCTTTAGCCATTCATCTGTTGTTGGACATCTGGGCTCTTTCCATAGTTTGACTATTGTGGACATTGCTATTATAAAAACTGGGACGCAGGTGCCCCTTCAGATCGCTACATTTGTATCTTTGGGGTAAATACCCAGTAGTGCAATTGCTGGGTCATACAGTAGCTCTATTTTCAACTTTTTGAGGAACCTCCATGCTGTTTTCCAGAGTGGCTGCACCAGCTTGCATTTCCACCAACAGTGTAGGAGGGCTTCCCTTTCTTCGCATCCTCGCCAACACCTGTCATTTCCTGACTTGTGAATTTTAGCCATTCTGACTAGTGTGAGGTGGTACTTCACTGTGGTTTTGATTTGTATTTCCCTGATGCCGAGTGATGTGGAACATTTTTTTCATGTGCTGTTGGCCATGTGTTATGTCTTCTTTCTAACGACCCATCTTAATTAGGCTGTGCCAGTATTAGGAGGCAGTGCATAATACTTAAGTTTCTTAGAATCCTTAGTTTGTCTAATCACCACTGGAAAGTTTGAATTTCATTTCAGGCAGCAAATAGTATCAGTGGCTTTTCTTGAAGCATTAGGCTCACTTTATTTATTTCGATAAATTATCTTCCACATACTAAAGTCTGAAAAACCAGTTGTTTTATTCAAATAAAAGTGGCGTACTATGATAAAGTAGCTAATTGAGCTTTCAATTCAAATAAGGGCTTTTCTTTGAGACAACCATCGTACTGTGGACTGCAGCAGAAATGCTTTATGTATTCTTCTCCCTCATATAGTGCATTAATACAATATGTAGTCATGGGTTGTGAGTTATTAAAATAATTTTTATTGGCTCAATAAGGACATTAAGTAAAACTGGTATTTTTTTCAAAGTTGTAAGTGTATGCCAATGAAGAATATAATCACCAGAGTACAGTCTGAAATCTCTATCTTGATTCATGCTAAGGTGACTTACCCACCATTGCTTTTGCACCACAAGTTAAAAGAGACAAAAACAAAAACAAAAAAAATAAAACTTAACATTAAATAGTTTTGACCTTGTGGACTCCCTAAAAAGGTTTAGGCCACTAGGGTTCCATGAACCACACTTTGAGAAGCTTTGAGGTAGAGGCTTACTGTTATTTTCTCTATCTGCAGCTCTCATTAAAAAAGCAAACCCTGGGCACTCAAAATAAGCGAGGTTCTTTGAATCCTTGGCCAAGTTGCCTTCAGAGGCATTAGTCTATTAAAAGGAAAATAAAGACAAGATAAGCCCAGGTCCCCCTAAGTATACAAGCACTTACTGTGAAGGAAACAACCAAAAAATCCACCTGAGAATATAGACCAGAGCACTAGTTCTGTCCTTGTTAGTGTTGCCACAGCGGCTGGATCGGCTCACCCCAGATCTGATTTGGAGGAGCACTGCTCCACGCACAAGCATCGGAATTCACGTATTCAACAATACTGGTTTAGGGCCTCCTCCTGTTTGCCAGGTACTGTGGTAAGTGTTGGGAATGCAAAATAAAATAAGACAGCAGCTTCTGAAGCAGAACTTGGAGGCTAAGATGAGTGAGAGCCTCTGTGACTGCCCCTGAAACCTTCAGGACTAAGAAACATTCGGGGCCGTGAGGTTGTAATGATTCACTGAGAAGCAAAGAGGTCATGAAGTGTCGGGACATCAAACTTTGGACTAGTCTGAAATGTCAAAGATGCAAGGAATCTGCAAAGTTCTTTATTTAGCTTGTGCGGCTTGCCGGCAACATATGTTTTGAGAACACACGTGCATGATTTATAGGATCTCCCTTCAAGAAGCTTGCAGCCTAGTGGTCGTAACAGAATGGAGTTAGGCAAGTTGAGTTTCGATAAAATGAGAAAATCATTTAAAAAAAAAAAAGAAATCGAGGGGTGCCTGGGTGGCTCAGTGGGTTAAAGCCTCTGCCTTCAGCTCCGGTCATGATCCAGGGTCCTGGGATCGAGCCCCGCATCGGGCTCTCTGCTCAGCGGGGACCCTGCTTCCCCCTTTCTCTCTGCCTGCCTCTCCACCTACTTGTGATCTCCGTCTGTCAAATAAATAAATAAAATCTTAAAAAAAAATTGAATCAAATGCTACACGGATGTCAAGTAGGTAGGTCGTAGGTGAGAGTGGCACTGGGCAGTTGAAATTTTCAACATTGTGTTAAGGCACAAATCCAAAAAGAAGACATATCTCTGCTTAAGGAAGTCAGCTAAAGCTGCAAGACAGAACTGATAACATAGTAGTTTCCAAAGATAAACCACCTGTGAACTCAAAGAGGCTTGGCTTGGCTTGGGGCTGTTTACTATATAGCTGTTAATTCAGTATTCAGGAAGGAAAGATTCAAAACACAAAGCTTGGGAAATCGGCTTCCAATGTAGTCTTGCCCTTGCTCTTTAATGAGAGCTGAGTAACAAGGACAGATGCAGAGAGCTAGATTATTGGTTCCAAAGGTGCCAAACAGGAGAGAAATGTTCTTTTTGTCTCTCATTGGCTACCTTTATTTGTTACCATAAGATAAGAAAAGAACATTTCTTCTCACAGTAGCAGGATGATAAACTTCGAGTCCCGGATCACAGTAAAGGCAGTGAGACTGAGCCATGAGCAAGTACAATGCAGACTAGAAGAGGATGGGCATCTTTCCCCTTCTCCCCCAGAGCCTCAGGTGCTCTTATTCTTTTATCTTCTGTTATTTCGCTAGAGATAGACATTTCCAGGAGCAACTGATTTCTCATAGGAGAAAATCAGGATGAATTTGAGGTTCATGGTGAAAGATGAGAATACAGAAAATAGAGAAAAGAAGTCAAAAGCACAGGGACAAAAATGGGAGGCAAGAAAAAATGAAGTCCTTTCCAGAGTATCCCCTCCCCCTATAGTAACCACCACCAGGGAGATCTTCCCTCTTGCACAACAAGGACCATGTGGCAAAGTGCTTAGCCTTCCCAGGGAGCAAGCACTTTTCTTTTACAAAGAGAGATCAGTAAATAACACAAACCAGTGCTGAGATTGCACATAAGAGTTTAAGCAGCAACCCAGGACGGTAAGGTAAATAACAAAAACATTTCAAAGGTTGGGCTCTTTTCCCTCTAGCACATTCCCCTTCTGTTTAGGGGGAGGGAGAGTCCAGGAAATAATGCTCTGCCCTAGCCGTGGTCTCTCCGGTCCACATGCAGCCAAAGGGAACCCACTTATGGGATAATAGTCAGTAAAGGACTTGCCTTTTCCATGAGGAAACCACGCTGCCGGTGGTTTTGTTTGTTGGCTTAATAAAACACTCCGACGCCGTGACAACTCCTGGACAGATGCAGACTGTTTCTCACGGTTGAAGCTGCATCTCCAAGGCTGTCAGTGCAATGTGCTGTGCACGAAGATGAACTAACCCACAGCCTCTCCTTTCTCAGAAACATGATTCCGGTGACAGAGTTCCGGCAGTTCTCTGAGCAGCAGCCTGCCTTCCGGGTGCTGAAACCTTGGTGGGACGTGTTTACCGACTACCTTTCGGTGGCTATGCTGATGATCGGTGTGTTCGGATGTACTCTCCAGGTAGGTGCCTAGACTCGGGTCCCAGCGGAAGCCAGAGCAAGACGCTCAGCTATCGAAACCTCTAAAAAGAGCTGGCAGTGTGATTTTGAACCACGTAAGTACTAGTTGCCCTTCCCTACCTGTGTACGGTGTTTGTAGTCATGGCAGGAAGCCCAAAACACGTATTTACTGAACGTTCCTAATAAGGTAAATAGGGTACTTGTAAGATTTCACTGAGCCCAGATAGCCATTGCCTGTGGCCAAGTAATACTTGATGCCACTAACATCAAAGGGATTCCCTTATCTTTCAGAGTTGGCTTTATAGGAAAATATAGTATGTACAGCCACGGTGTCATTTATATTGCCTGAATGGAAGCTTTTTCTTTACCTCTTATACTAATCCCTGATAGGATTTTCTGAAAGAACTAGCATTTTGAGAAGATAAAATTATTTTACCTAATGTTTAATTATTTTCAAAATATGTATTTACTTACTTATTTTAGAGAGGAGAGAGAGAATGTGCACATCTGTGCACGTGTGGTCGGGGGAAGGGGGAGAGGGTGAGGGAGAGAATCCCAAACAGGCTCCACGTTCAGTGCAGAGCCCAATGTGGGGCTCCATCTCATGATCCTGAGATCATGATCTGAGCCAAAATCAAGGCAGATGCTTAACTGACTGAGCCACCCAGGCACCACCCCCCAGATTTATTTCTGAATTAAAATGTAACCCAATCAAAATTTATTCTGTGTAGATGCTATATATTCATATATTGAATCCAGATGCTTTTGCTTACCTGTTATGTGCCAGGCACTGTACTTTAAGGAGATGCACACACACATATGTACATACACACACACACAGTTAATGTCTCAGGTAAAACTAAATAAACCAGCAGTTAAGTGTTATACTATGATAGAGGGATATGAAGCAGTAAGAGATCGCAGAGATGGGGCACTGGGCTTGGAGAAAAGAGAAAAGGGGATGATTGTATTAAAACTTGGAAAACCAGGGAGCATGGATAGCTCAGTCAGGTAAGCATCTGCCTTCAGCTCAGGTCTTGATCCCAGAGTCCTGGGGTCGAGCCCCACATTGGACTCCCTGCTCAGCAGGGAGTCTGCTTCTCCCTCTCTTTCCTCCTCTTTCTTGCTCTCTCTCAAGTAAATGAATAAAATCTTTTAAAAAACCTTGGAGAATTGGCGATAGTCAGGGGGAGGCAGCTGGGGGTGGAAAAAGGTGCCAAGAAGGACAAAGAAAGTTCTAAGTCATGGATGTGGGGGAAGAACGTGATTTCTTTGGGAAATTGTCAGGAAGACTGACACCCATTGGGCGTCATGAGTGTGAGAGTTGAAGCTATGCCTGTGAATGGAATCACCAAGGAGAATGTGGCAGGTGACATGATATCAGAAGTACCAAAGCATGAGTGAAGGAAAAGGGGGTGCCCCTGCAGGAGACTGAGTAGGGGCAGCCACACAGATAGGTGGAAACCAGGAGAGAGGAGGGGCTCAAAAGTCGGGAAGATTGTGATGGTAGGCATACAGCTAACTCATGGACTAAGGAGAGAAAAGTGGCACATAGGGCATTCGAAATCATAGTTTGAGTGGCTGGAAAAGTGAACGGAAATTAAAGACTGTGGGGTAGATGTGACTTTCAAGCAGATTAGCTGTGAAGAAGATAAACTTGGAAGAAAGGAAAATAATTAGAAGTGGTGCAGAATAGAAATAAAGGCCTTTTAAGAGTTGACTTTTAAGGGGTGTCTGGGTGGCTCAGTTGGTTAAGAAAACAACTCTTGATTTTGGCTCAGGTCATGATCTCAGGGTCATGAACTAAAGCTCTCATCAGGCTCTGTGCTAGGTGTGGAGCCTGCTTAGCATTCTTTCTCTCCCTTTCCTTCTGCCCCCCCTCCCCCGCCAACCTCTTTTTTTAAAAAGTCGATTTCAATAAGAGTTACCACATAGTGTTTCCCAAGTGTCAGGAGAGTTTCTGAATAGTTCATACATATTTTAACTCATTTCATCCTCATGGCAACTGTAAGATGTAGGTACTATTATTATCCTCATTTCCAGTGAGATAACAAAGGCTCAGAGAGCTTAAGGAAACCTCCAAGGTAAATGGCAAAAACCCAGGCAGTTTGGCCCCAAAGTCTGTGCTTTTAATCTCTAAGCCCATGCTGCTTTTTATTTGTAACCTGAAAACATTTTGCCCTTCCTCTGCCCCCCAAGTGAAAAATTAGAACTTGAAAGAGAGAAAGAACATATGTTCACTAGTAAATAAAACAAATGGTTGTTGAAGAAACCACGGTGTCCCAGGCACTGTCCTAGGTGCTCAGAATTACCAAGGCAGGAGGAAAAAGTAAAAGACAAATATCCCTGCCTTATGGAGTTTAAATTCTGTGGAAAAGCCAATAAGAAAAACAAGTTAGTGGATTATATGTTAGAATATTATATATTATATCATATCATATCATATTATTATAATATTATATATTAGAAGGTAATAAGGACAGTGGAAAAGAAATGAGAGCATACGAGGATGGTCTCAGCAGGTGATGTTAGGAGTTGCAATTCTCAAGCAGGAAGCCTTCATTGGGAAGGTGATGTCTGATAAAGGAGTTGGAGGAAGTGAAGGAGGAGGCCAGGCCAATGTCCAGGGTGAAGCCTCCCCGGAAAAGGGAAGAGCAAAAACAAGAGACAAGTGGACAGAGTGTTCACAGATATCTTCCCCTTCTCCAGGAGAATTTGACATTTGACTTTCTCAACTTTCTAGCTCTGTTTCCCTGGAGACCTGATAAAAGTAGAATGTTAGCCGTGTTACTAGGCAACGGTGCTGATGGTAGAAATGACTGCTGTTTGGTCAATTGCGACTGGGCTGGAAGAATGACAGATGCCTGGGAGGAAGCCACACCACGGGACTTCTGTGATTGTGGGGACACCTATAACTGGGCAGGCACATCCCTTGATGCACCGAAAGGGTATCTATTGAGTTACAACAGATTATCAGTCCCTTTGGAGCATAAAGCTTTTAAGACAGTGTAAAGGCAGACCCCCCACCTCCAGCAGATCTCTTTTCCTTGTGCCTGAGATGATCTGGGGAGGAGGGGCTTGCAATGAGGTCCTGGGCAGGGTGTGGACCATACACAGATATGAAGGTTCTTCCAAAGATAGGAAGCCTGATGCTGCTTTGCTGGCAAGCTGTGACTTTCATCCTGGATCTTTCTAGGTGATTCCACAGCCAGATGAGTGTTAGGCTCATCTTAGAGTCTGAATGTTGAGATGAACCCAGAAGACCCCTGCTGACATTCCAGGCCTGAAGCAGGGGTGTCTGTGGAATGCTGGAGGAAGAGCCACGAGGCCAGGGTCTGGAGCAGAGTGAGAGAGGGGCAGAAGAATAAGGCCCGAGAGGCACTAGCTGTGGTTCACGTAGGACCTTGTTGTCTCGTATAAAGGGTTAGACCTTGCTCGGAGTGAGATGGGATATGTTTGGAGGTTCAAGCAGAAGGTTGTCAGATTCTGACTTGTGTTTCAACAAGACAACTCCAGCTATTAAGAATACAGTATAAGGGGCAAGAGTGGAAGCAGGGGGATTATTTAGAAGGCCAGAGCAGTCATTCAGGCAGGACAAGAATCCGATGGCTTATACAAGGATTGAAGCTGTGGTTCTGGATACATTTTGAAGGATAAGCACTAAGATTTGATGAAAGATGGAATGTGATATATGAGAGAAAAAAAAGTCATGACTGTAAGGTTTTTTAGGCCTGAGCATCTGAGAAAAGTTTGTTTTTGAGCATAACTAGATATCCTTAAGTAGATATCCTATAAGACCAAGGAGTTCAGGGTGGGTGAAGAAGTAGGGTCCTCTTCACGAAGAAGGAGGTGATGGATTCAGGTCCAGGTGGCAGGATAACCCTTGATTTGGGGGGAGGGGCTGTCTTCCACCCGATCTATGAGGAATGACGACTACAGATGCATTTTGTGGGGGGAGAGTGAGAGGCTTAGGAAGATGAGAGTCTATGCCTCATGGCTTCTGTGAGGTAGAAAGTGACACATCTGCGGGGACCTGGTGAGGTCAGGGGGGTGGCAGCATGTGGCAACAAGGAAGGCATGGAGTAGGGTCCTCCAGGAGAAGAGCAAATATTTCAAGTGGCCGGTTTGGGAAATAGAGAGGGAGGTGACATGGCCAGGAGGACTCCCATCTGTTTTACTTTATTACTATGTCACGGCGCCTGGCCCGGCCACAAGACCTACTTACAGAGTGTGGGAATCATTTCTCTAATTTGTGTCCCCATGGCAGGATGAAATGCAGAAAAGAGAAATCGCACAGAGTGTCTATAAACACTAGTAGTTTGGGGCACCTGGGTGGCTCAGTCGGTTAAGTGTCTGCCCTCGGTTCAGGTCACGATCCCACAGTCCTGGGATCCAGCCCCACATCAGGCTCCCTGCTCAGTGGGAAGCTTGCTTCTCCCTCTCCCACTCCCCCTGCTTGGGCTCTCTCTCTCAAATAAATAAATAAATCTTAAAAAAAAAAAAAAAGAACTATTAGTTTACTTGGAACAACATGAAAACAAGAGCATGAACCTATGAAAATGTATATAATGAACATCATTTAAGAAGTGTGCCCATAGGGACGCCTGGGTAGCTCAGCCATTAAACATCTGCCTTCGGCTCAGGTCGTGATCCCAGGGTCCTGGGATCGAGCCCCACATCGGGCTTCCTGCTCGGCAGGAAGCCTGCTTCTCGCTCTCCCACTCGCCCTGCTTGTATTCTCTCTCTCTCTCTCTCCCTCCCTCTCTGTGTCAAATAAATCTTTAAAAAAAAAAAAGAAGAAGAAGAAGTGTGCCCATAGTGGGCTCAGAAGGGACAAGCGAAAGAGTTCAAGCGAGTTCAAGCACGACTTGGTCATCTCTTCCTGTGCCGCAATCACAGTCATCTTCCTGGAGCACAGCCCTGTCATGTCTCTCTATTGTGCAGTGGCTCTTGGTGCTCCCAAAGGAGCACCCCGCCCAGTGCCACCACCGCGCCTCAGAGAGTGACCTACCCTGGGCACTTCACACACAGGCCTGTTTCATCCTCACAGCCTTTAAAAGAAAACAGACCTCAGTTAACTAGATCCAGGGAGTATAGTCTGAGATGTCAAGGCTCTAAACAATGGGAAATGCCTCAAAGGAAGATTGCATCAGAATATGAAGGCTTCCAGGCTCCAGATTCAGACGGAGTAGACCATTCGATCCAACAAACATCCCTACATACCCACAAGCCAAGCATGGTATGGGGTGCTAGGCGCTGGAAGAGAACTACAGAACAGCCCCTGCCCTCAGTGCTAAGAGTCTAGAGACCAGAGAATATCTATGTACTTTGGCTCTTTAGAGGGAAACTGTAGAGGTGGATTAGTCCCATTTTTCGGATGAGAATTTTCATCTGAAAGGTTAGGTAATCTGTCCCAAAGCCAAAAGGAATGCAACGGACATTCAGATCTCCTGCTGATTCACCCCTGTGCGCTTGGACAAATCATAGGGCCAAATACTCACTTGTAAAACAGGATCTTCAGTATAAAAACAAGTACAAAACGACTAAAAGGGAAAATAGAAAGAGAAAGAATGAATTTCTCCAATTCCATCTTAGATTTTCGAAAAGATTATTCACTGTACACCCACCGTAAAAAAAGAATAACTTTCAATTTATAGTAAACATTGAAGAAATAAAATATGGTATAAATTACCTAAGAAAGTTAAAAACATCCCATATAGCCACACTACAAATGAAAGTAATGTTCCTTAGGGGAAGAATTTGAGCTCTTATTTTAGTTCTCCTATAATCCTCTGAAGTTGGCTTAATGACTGATAATTTCATAAACAAAAGCTTCTCTGTGAAACTAAAATTCCTTTCCCAATTCCAAGGCAATAGTTTAAATATTTAAATAGGGGCGCTTGGGTGGCTCAGTCCTTATGTTTGCCTTCTGCTCAGATCATGATCCCAGGTTCCTGGGATCGAGCCCCGCATCAGGCTCCCTGCTCAGTGGGAAGCCTGCTTCTCCCTCTCCTACTCCCCCTGCTTGTGTTTCCTTTCTCACTGTCTCTCTCTCTGTCAAATAAATAAATAAAATCTTAAAAATAAATAAATAAATACTTAAACAATCATTAAAACCATATCATAAAATGGGTTTTTATGCCTTTGATTTCCCTTTGTAAAATGAAAGTGTGATCTTTCTTTCTGATCTTATTTACAAAACAAGTTATTCCTATGGTCCAGACACATGACAAAGCAAAGCTAAGGTAGGGTTACACGAACACTCAGTGGTGATAAAACAGTAGTCTGATAGCTTTTTGACTTTTTGAAATGGCTTCTTCCAATAGCAGGTAAAATTTGATTGTTTATTCCTAAAATATTGTGTTCAACAGTGCCTGGGTGGCTCAGTTGGTTGAGGGTCTGGCCCTTGGTTTCAGCTCAGGTCTTGATCTCAGGGTCAGTCATATGGGATCAAGCTGCCCTCAGCTCTGACCTCAGCATGGAATATGCTTGGGATTCTGTCTCTTCCTCTCCCAACCCGCCTCTCCCCTGTGCATGTATGCTCTCTCTCATTAAAATAAATAAATAAAATCTTTAAAAAATATATTGTGTTCATAGAGGTTTAACACTTTGCATTCTGAGAATACTGGGGAAAGGAGGAAGTTGTTACCTATGAATCAGTTGTTATCAGTGTCCTTTTTTTTTTTTTTTTTTTTTTTTTTGCCCTGATGTAAAGGGTTACAGTAAACACACCAGTTACTCTTCGGACAAATATTTGTCCATTTCCAAGCAAGTAGCTATTTTCAAGACTGCCATGCAATAAGAGCACATATAAAAAGCATTCCTTAGATTACATCAGTGCACATTAAAAGCAAATGTAAACTCATTGTAAACCAGGAGACTGTACGTATCCTATTCCTGCACAGTCACACACCCTTGAGGACCAATCATGTAAACACCCAACTTTGTGCTATAAACAAACTATTCAAAACTCAACACACTCAATAAAATGGAACAAATCCTGAAAGGTCAACACATTGCTTCCTGGAAAAATAAAATTGCCTTAGATCTCTGCTCCGTGACTCCAGGTTATCTTATTATGACCAAATCCAAAACAGCCCACAGGCAGGCTGTTACCAAATATAGAGTTAGTAGTTAGAAACCAGAAACAGGAACTGGACGAAACAAGCCCCCTGGAAGTCCAAAGGGACTGCATTGTGACTGTTACACAAGAAAGACATTTCCTGCTTTCTGAATTGGGAAAGAAAAGAAAGCCAAGAAAATGATTTCAGTGACTTGAGAGCACCTACCAAAAACTCCTTGGGGATGTAACCCAACACTCCGGCTCAGTCTGGCCAGCAGGGTCACCCTGGAGAAGAGTTTGGGACATCTGAGTTTGTCGGTCAGAGTCGATCCCCATCTTGATTTTTGGTGCTTATTGAAGTTAATTTCTGCTTCTCTGAGAGCCATCAGTGTCAGCTTCACAGCAGATGGCCTCCAGGTGAAGAGACTCACAGTTCCCTGGAAAGTAGAGGTGAGAAAATGAGAGACTCCAGAACGATTCTGGAGGAGTTCATTTTGATCACGTGTCCTGAATTCCAGCTTCTGTCTCCTTCCCCCACTCTCTGTCCCATCCTGCCTGGATTTCTAGTAGGTCTTTGTCTTTCATCAATTTTTTTTTAAGATTTTATTTATTTGACAGAGATAGCGAGCACAAGTAGGCAGAGAGGCAGGCCGAGAGAGAGAGAGAGAGAGAGAGAGAGGAGGAAGCAGAATCTCCACTGAGCAGAGAGCCCGACGCGGGGTTCAATCCCTAGACCCTGAGATCATGACCTGAGCAGAAGGCAAAGGCTTAACCCACTGAGCCACCCAGGCACCCCATGTCTTTTGTCAAATTTGAATTTAGAGATGGAGAGTCAGAAACTCTTACTTAGATTAACCTCTTGTTTTAGGTTAAAGTCAGAATTCTGATGAAAGAGCAGATGGCCCCAGTGGGGAGGCTGAAAATGAAGCCCTGATCTAAGATCTGTTTTATAAAGTTTCTGTGTACCCTTATATCACCATTCTACTTTAGGTCTTTGGGGAATGTAAAACAGAAATCATCTGATGGCGAAAATAATTTTAAAGAGCAACCTTTCCCATCTCTCTAGGATGGTGGTGGGTGCTGTAAGGGAAACACTATTCCAAAGTCCTTGTTGCATCTAAGTAACTAAAATATGTCTTAGTTAGGACTTGTTACACTGGTTTATTCAAACTGATACTTTTGATCTTCCCTAGAACTTAACTCTTGTCATCTATCACCTTGACAATTTAATGTGCAGTGAATTCCTGGCTATGAGAATAATATATGAGTCCCTTTCACCTCATCCTCTTGGGTTTAACATGGGCATGAATTTAAATGCTTTTCTTAGATCATCTGGTGCTGTCCAATGCCAGTTAATGAATGAAGAACATTTCCTTTTATCTTCCTATTATGGATTGTTATGATCATGTTACCTATTGATTGTTTAATAATGCTTCTTTTCCCTCAAATAACATAGCACTGATAGACTTTAGGGGTGTGTGTGTGTGTGTGTGTGTGTGTGTGTTTCTATAAGAAGCAAATGAGATTTACCATATATTTAGTCTCTGTTGTTCATCCTGAGTTATAAGTCACCAAGACCTGTGTTTAAAGGTCTCTGTCAAGTAGGTTTGCTCTGATATGAAGGGCATGATCTTGTGTTTCTAATCAGGGCACTACACTTGGAGACCCTCTCCAGTCCTCTAATCCTATCAGCCAAACAGATGCACTAGTCCTCCTTTGCTTTCACTTGGTTTCTCTCGAAGTCCCCTCCTTCCCATTTCACTGAGGACACTGACAGCATATGGGTCCTCTCATCCACACAGGGACTCTGGGGTAAAGATTTGGCTAACACCAGGACTACATTTTAATTGTAAGGCTAGTAAATTTATAGGTTATATCTGGAGTCTTCTGCTTAATATAAAGAGTGCTGCTCTTTCTTCCTCAACTGTACTGTTTTTCTGTATAAACACTTGCATTTTTGTTATGTTTACTTTATAATTTCTATTGTTTTGGAACATCTAGCCTTTGTATAGTTTAAAAAAAATTAACCCGGTATTGTTTTGTGTTCATTTTTAAAAATATGTAATAAAACACTCCCAACTAGAAGATACATACCAACTAGAAGATTTAACAAAAAATAAGATACCATTCAAAATAGCCACTATCACATGTATAGGAATTAAGCTAACCAAGAATGCACAGGAACTTCACAGAAAACTTTAAAATGTCTAGTGAATGACATATAAGACAATTAGAATTAATGGAGAGATATTATATGTCCTCAGATAGTACAGAATTGATATTGCAAAGGGTCCAGTCCCCACAAATTATTTTATAAATTTAAAGCAATATTAATAAAATTCTAATTTGATTTTTTAGAAACTTGATAAATTTATACCAAAGTTTATAAGACAAGTGCTCACTTAATAGCAGTGATGGGGAATAGAATGGCATAAAGGGAGAAAAAGAAAGAAAGAGAGGAGGAGATAGAGGAAGGAAGAGTCACTGTAGGAATGATAATTACTATGCACTGAGGAATATGGATGATTCAGCCCTCTGTCCTTGAGCCTCCCCTCTCCCTGTCCCCCTCCACACACACCACCCCAACTATATGAACTAATTTATTTAAATATTCTTTATAGAGTCAGGTGCTCCATTTAAATCTTATCCTTTTTTTCAGTTATAAACTTCTAAATCTCTGTGCAAATATTTCTGTTGTATTTTACAAGATGGAAATTTCTTTTTTCTTTTCCAAGCTGGAATTCATTAACTCCAAATTCCACAAGTAGAAGAGTCATTAGCTATAAGATTCATCATACTTTTGTTTCAAAAGCAAAAGTCTGCTGGAAGAAATACCTCTAAGTGATCTAAACTCCGTAAGGTCATGCCTCATGTCAGCTTTATCCTCTATCCCCAGGACCAAGGGTAGTAGCACGCCAGTGTAAGCACTCACTAGAATTCATTCTGTGGAATGAAGGGATGATTGAACAAGGAAGAGTAGATAAGACAGTTTTTGCCAAGTGGTAAGGTGCAGTGAGAATCTAACAGCTGTAGAAAGGGGCTGAGACCTTTGAATCACAAAGATAGGTATATCCATTTGTGGGTATCTCACACCATAACTTCAGAGACTGTGACTAGTGCAAGAGAGAAACCCACATCCCCTGAGGCCTGGTGGAAGGTATGCTTGGCCTAAAGTTGAGAAGATTGATGGGAATGAGAATAGACAGCAAATATGTGTGGAAAGTTGAAATGTCTTAAACGTAGGCCCTGTGTCCTAGACCACCAAATAGAACCAATAACAAGTTTTAGGAAGGAAGATTTGGGCTCAGTACCAATTCGGACTCTCAAAAAGTCTAGAACTTTCTGAAAATGTCATGTGAAATAGTGAGTTTTCTTTTCTTGGAGATGCCCTTCCACATGGTCCAAGAATCCGTGTGTCATGCAAACAATGTCCCTTTGTTCTCTGTAATAAATAGTGCTAAGCAGTGAGGTCAGGCAGTGATAAAAAATGACAAGTCTCTGGTTAAAAAATAATCAACTTAAAATACATTAAATAGAAGTGCTTTGTGAAAAGTAAAGCCAGGGGTGCCTGGGTGGCTCAGCAGGATAAAGCCTCTGCCTTTGGCTCAAGTCATGATCCCAGGGCCCTGGGATTGAGCCCCACATCTGGCTCTCTGCTCAGCAGGGAGCCTGCTTCCCCCTCTCTCTCTCTCTGCCTGCTTCTGCCTACTTGTGATCTCTGTCTGCCAAATAAATAAATAAAAATCAATTTTAAAAATTCCAAAAATTTTTTTAAAAAAAGTAAAGCCATATAAGGAGAGAGAGTGACAAGCATTCTACTGTAAAGAGGGTGGTCAAGGAAGTCCTCTCTGAAAAGGTGACATTTGAGCAGAATTAAAGGAACTGAGAGAGGGAGGGCTGTGGGTATATAGAGGAAGAGAATGCTAACAATAAGACAGAAGAGGCCAGTGTGCCAGGTCCAGAGGGAGCATAAGGGAGTGCCACCCCTTGCAATTTTTCGTTTGCATCCTAAAAAGGATGTCAGGTTTGACATCAGCATTAACCTACCTTGAGCATCACCACCAGTACTTGGGAGCATTGCGCTCCCGCAAATATCAGAAGTCTTAGAGTGAAGCTTTCAGATTTAAGTCCGACTCGTGAGATTTAGGACGAAGAACTTAATCCTACAGCTTTTGGGACCTAGGACCTTATGAATTGCCAAAGCAATTAGCTTGACCCTTTGTCAACACTTTAGCCGGAGTGTGTGGCAGAAAATGTCAAAAGCGTGCCTCATTGTCCTTACAAGACTTGAAGTTGCTAAAAGGCAGGATGCGTGTCTGATTCATCTTTGTGCCCACCTGCATGTCTTAGACTTACCACGGACTCAAGAAATGTGTGGGGTAGATGCATCAATATGCTTCAGCAGCCTGAAGAATTCAGTGACTGTCTTAATAAAAACAATTCTATGAACGTGCAGCTTAAAACTGAATCATAAACTGACAGAGGAAAACTTGTGTGGGGTAATTAATGAGTAGGTAATAAAAATCAGATCTTTCCCCAAAAGTAGAAAAAGCAGCCAGTAGCAAGTAATCTTCCTTTAGAAATATCAGAGATTAAACGCAGCCTTCTAGAACTGGGTAAGCACGGAGGAAGCATCATTCTTAGATGCCTAAGCCTAGTGACAAAGAAGTGAGATAGGCCCTATGTTTGAGCAACAGACTTGGAAAAACAAGTTGTTTGAAGATGTATTATAATAATGTGCTACAGATCAACACAGCCTGACTTATATGTGGTTATATGCCCTCGTGTGCTAGAAAAGTACAGCCAAAATTTGTGTAGGAAAAAATCATGCTCTTTTAGCAAAGAAACTTCCAGAAATTGAGGTATCTACACAGAAGAAGCTATAAAGTCATCTCTGTGAGACCAGTGGGATATATTTTACAGAACTGAGAATTTGTTATGTTTTGACCATATGTGGTTGTTTTATAATAAAATCGTAGTTGACTGCCGTGGTAAAAACCAGGTTTTTCTTATCCAGACGGTTGCCCATTTATTCAGATGTTGTGCAGAGAAGTATACTGCCAACATCCCGAAGTAAACCATATTATGGGCACTGATTAAGTTCTAGAACAGTATTAATACTTGACCTTGTATCCAGGGATGGGATTTTATGAGCTTCTCTAGAAGTCTGAAAACCTCCATGTTGTTTTGTGGGAAAATGATTTCTTCATTCTAAACAACCAGTTTTCAAACGGACTTTTGAGGGTTTTTGTTTTTTTTTTAATGTTCACTAACTCTCTAGTATACTTTAGTCTTTCAGGGATCTTTAAAAATTAACTTAAAATTTAGTGGTTCTTGAATAACGGTCATATTTTCATAATACTTGGTTATTTTATTCTCTAAAGTTTGTAGTCCTGCACTAATTAAATTTCCTTAAAAAATAAACATAGCAGAATTTCAGAATTGCCAGGGAATTTAGAGGTGATTTACTATAGGTTCCCATCCAATAGACAAATCTCTTCTATAACATCCCTGACAGATTAATATCTAGTTTCTATTTGAGTATATGTGGTGATAGGGAGAAGTATTCTGTTCGGTGAAATTTTTGCGAATTTCAACAAAATCAGTACATACTTATTGAACGGTGACTAGGTGCCAAGGACTATGTTTGGCTTTATGGGGAAAACAAAATAATTAAGGCTCTGTCTCTGCCCCAAGGAACTTAAGGAATAGTTGGAAAGGCAAAATAACATATTCATTCATTCATTATACCATTTTATTTTACACGCTCTGTTACATGCTAAGTTCTAACAACACAAAACTTGGTCTTGGCTCTGAAGCTGTTTGCACTGTTACAAAGATAAACATTCATATACATCCATCTAAAGTGTAAGATAATTGTAGCATGTGTGTACGTTCATGCTCATGCTCACATGTGGTCATGTTTCAATGACCATTGTTTGCAATGACTAGGAAAGATGGAGAACAGTTAAGTCTACCTGGGGAAATCAAGTTTGCCAATACTCTATATTGGATGATTTTAAAATTACATTCCTGGGGAAGAAAGGGTTATGGTGTGTTACAAGGAATACGATTTGTGAGGCAAAGTAAAATTTAATATATGTTCACTTGGAAGATTCTAGCAAAAGAAGACTCAGGGTTTTTTCTTTTTTCTTTTCTTTCTTTTTTTTTTTTTTAATGTTAACAGGGTTTCTTCTTCCTAAAGAATAAAGAAATAAAGACTCTTAAATATGCATAGTGACTTTTTATAATATAATAGCAAGTCCTAAACATTAGCTTTCCTAAGAAGTAAACTATGCTAACTGGCAATATTAGGGTCAGCTATTTTAAAATTGAGCTCCAAGCATATTAGTCCTTCAGACTGGTGAGAGTCTTTGCACTGATACCTAAAGCTAAGGCTCTGTAGCTTTAAGGTCAAACATGTTAGCTTATGTTTTGGGATAATGACGTTAACTTTTAAAATATAGGTGCTATGGTGATATACAGAATTGTTGAATCACTATATTGTATGCCTGAAATTAATAGAACACTTTGTGTTAACTGAAATTAAAATAAAAATTTAAAGGGTGCCTGGGTGGCTAGTTGGGTGAGGGATGGCTTTTGGTTTCAGCTCAGGTCATGATTTCAGGATCATGGGATCAACTCCTGCGTCGGCCTCCGCGGTCAACATGGAGTGTGCTTGGGATTCTCTCTCTCTCTAAATTCTCTAAATTCTCTAAATAAAGAAATCTTTAAAAAATAAAAACTTAATTTAAAAAAAGAAGAAAATAAAATGTAGGTGCTACATATTGGACTCAAATGCTTAATGCATGATGAGAAAATGTAGAGATATCTCCTTCTGGATCACTTTTGTGTATGACTATATTGGTTAGTCACTTAATTTTATATTTTTAGAAATTCTACACCATCAACCACAAGGCTTTTGTCTATTAAACAGACCATCATTTACCTTGTAAGAAGCCTCATGCCCACTGGAAATGCAAAACCTGAGTTGATTTTTATAATTTCAGCTACATCAAGTAAATTTAAAGAGAAAAGTTAAGTCTTTCCCCCAGATTTCAAACAGAAAATATGAATTCTCCCATAGATGGGTTTTTAGGTAAAACACATGGCTTTTCTGAACATCAGTGTTATTAAATGAGCAGGATAGTCATCATCTTCATTTCACAATTTATTGTGAAAAAGTGGTGATAAAATAGAAATGTATTATTTTTAGTCTCTTTAACTATATACTTCAAATGCCTTCATCTGGTGCATTTCCTTACAGCCCTAAATGTGATTAGTTGGGTTCTCTGCTAAGCAGATTGAGAAAGGTCTAAGATAAAGGGCCAAATGTTCAATTCTTTTCTCTCCCAGAGCACCACACAGGAGCTTGGTAGACAAAGGACAGGACCAGTCAAAAGAACATTTGATGAAAGCTCAGCTCTGGCCCCAAAAAGTCACTATATCCATCTTCTGCTGAGCTAAGGCAGACCTCAGATAAGTCACAAGGCCTTCCTTTGCCTAAGCACCGAAGGCTAAGTGATCTGGATGAAGAGGGGCTGAGGGGCAGCTCAAGAAGCCTCACTATCCTCTTTCCCTGCACTTTAATCTCTGCCTGCCCAGAGCGAGAAAGGGGACACTCTGGCAAGGAAGAGACTGAGGGGAGAAGAGAGGGCTAGAAGAGGGGAAGGGAAAAGGGATTGCTGATTCACTCTAAAGCCAAGGGGAGAGCTTCTCCGATCTGCCTTCCCCAGGCGCTCCTTGGGTACAGTCTACTTCCAAGAGAGAGGCAGCTCCAGACCTATCATATCACACCACCTTCAAGGAAGAAAAGAGACTTCAGAGTGGTGACCCCCAGGGGCACCTGGGTGGCTCAGTCATTAAGTGTCTGTCTTAGGTTCAGGTCATGGTCTCAGGGTCCTGGGATCAAGCCCTGCACCGGGCTCCCTGCTCAGCGGGAAGCCTGCTTCTCCCTCTGCCTCTGCTTGTGTTCCCTCTCTCACCATGTTTCTCTGTCAAATAAATAAAATCTTAAAAAAAAAAAAAAAGTGACTCCCAAGGAAAGCTCTAAAGAAAGAGTCCAAATGAACTAATCTTAAGAGCCTGCCACTCTTATGAGCACCAAGCTTCCCTACTTTTCCTTTAATGCTACTGTCGCTACTAGTCCCATTTCTCCTAGAAAGTAGGGAGGAACAAAGAAGAGTCTTGCATTCTGCCCAGAGGTCAACTATCTAGATAAGTCAGAAAAATATCAGTAACTAAAATTCACCCTGCATGGTAAAAGATATATTTACCTGGAAGGTGTGGAATCTTTCTTATCCAAGTTAATGATATTTCTGGAGTCCAGATAGGTTAGCTTCCAAAAAGCATAATGATTTCCTACCATTCAACAAACCTAATGACTAAGAATTGCCCTGTCTCTTGCCTTACCTGCTAGCCTTCCGTGACATCATAACAGGGTACAGGAATTCTCTCATAAACGATAACCTCTGTTCCTTCACATAAGATTGACCACAGCCTTGACATCATTCACTTGCTGAGTACTGTAACAATTTTTCTTGGATTATTAGAGTAAATTTCTAAAATAAATGACCATTTAAAAAAAAATCCCTTCAGTACAATTTTTTTTGTTTGTATGCTTGCATTGTTTAGAATTATGCATTTTTGTGCTGATTTACAGCACTGTTGTCTAGATAGCCCAGAGGATTTATGTTTCTCTCTGGACTCCTCCAATTTCTTTCATCTTAGTCCTGTTCACACATTTATCTGAGAACTACAGGGTGTACAGGGATAAGTCAGTTGAATGCAGAACTAGGATTTCAGTTCCTGGAGATTGCTTCAAAAAGATCTTTCCCTTCATTATTTCAAGAGCATAACTATAAATATTTTAAATTCCACAGGCAACGGAAACAAACTCTCTCTATTGTGAACCATTTGCTATAGTTTCCTAATGTTTACCCATAGTTTCTTTTAAATCCTCTAAATTCTCTCATGTGGTTTTTGACTTTGAAATGCTTTCCACTTAAATCTTAAATTGCCATGAATCAAATAATTCACTAGTCCACTTGGCTTATGGAAAAATGCCATGAAGCAAAAACAGTTTTGAATCTGATCCACTCCCTCATTTTTTAATTTTTTTTTCCCTAATTCCTTTTGCATCTCGGTGCAGCCAACCTCAAATGGAGAAGAAAAACACAATGTAGATACCACTAAGATACAGGAAATGAGAGCATCCTTCATGACTGGAAAGTCTCAGACTCACCAAAGGTTTAAAAAATTAATATTTGGGGCACTGGGTGGCTCAGTCAGTTAAGCGACCAACTCTGGATTTTGGCTCAGGTCATGATCTCAGGGTCGTGAGATCAAGCCCTGCATTGGGGCTCTGCGCTGGGCACAGAGTCTGCTTAGGATTCTCTCTCTCCTTCTACCCCTCCCCCACCACACTCACAAAATCGTACCCACGCTCTAAAAGTAGTCAATTAAAATAACATTTATAATATGTGTAGTCGTCTTCACCCTTGAAAAGTCAGTGTATTTACAGTGGTAGGAGAATCACCTTTATTAAGGTAAGTATCAAATGTAGACATGATACTAAGGCAGATGTGATGGTTTCTTTCTGACTGAGGAATAAATGGATGGTGCTTCCCAATTCTGGCCCCCTCTTTGTGTATCTTAAATGAGTAAGCACTCAGCTCCGGCTTTAGGAATCACGAGGCAGACATCATCTGGCAATTTGGAAGATGTGTGAAATGAATTGTTTCATCTCAGAGGAAGGTAGCTCGAACACATATATTTCCAGATGTTCACTGGCATCCGATTTTATAAGTGTGCGTGCTTACCATCTTGGTTTGTTTCCCTTTGGTGGGAAAATGTGTTTGCTTATTCACCTCTTATTTATTGCATACCTAATTTGTACCAGGTAGTGTTAGTTAAGGATGGAGTCAACGTTTATAGAGAGCTTGCTGGTCTAGGAGGTAAAATGATGAGCAATTATGCTGTTTCCTTATCTGCTGTGATAGGGGGCAAACCAGGGCTTGAAAGACTGTTCAGTTTTGTTGTTGTTAAGATTTTATTTATTTGAAAGAGAGCATGGACAAACAAACTAGCAGTGGGAGGGACAGAGGGAGAAGGAGAAGCAGACTCCTGATGGAGCAGGGAGCCTGACTACTGGGGGGCTCAATCCCGGAACCCTGGGATCATGATCTGAGCTGAAGGCAGCTGCCTAACCATTTAACCAACTGAGCAACCCAGGCTCCCTCTTCCTGTTCTGTTTAACTATATGTCCTTATTCTATATGGTAATAACTCCAGAAACTATAACTTTTTCAGTGTTTAATTCTTCTCCCAGACTAATGGCATTTAAGTCCCTCAAGCACACAAATTTCTGATAATGCAGGACCGAGAAGAAGTGCTTGATGCCTGGGTTTTAGTCAGTACAGATGAACCCTTAGCAAGTGAACTAGTGCTATACCTTACTACCAAGAGAATTCATGAATTCAAAAATTCATGTTTTAATCAGTTCATCCCTCCATTCCCTTGAATTTGGCTTCAAGGACATCGACTCCGCGCACTTTTTTTCTTCTTCTCCTTTTCCTGTTGCTGTCGAGGAAATGAGCAACCAATAAAAACAGACATTTTACTCAGTCTTTGTGTTTGTTAATAAACACCTTAAAATTGGGCAGTTTGCTTAAGACTGGTGTTTTCTTCTCTCTCTTCCTTGTTACTCTCTGGCTATAGGTACACTTCCTCCATACAGTGTCGTATTACCTGTCCATCACATAAGATTTAAGCGCCATCCTTAAAAAGAAGGCAGATGCAACGCACACAGCGCACAGGGAACCCCGCACCCTCGCAGTTATGCGTTCCCATTTCCCCTGGAGACAAGTGCTGGTTTGTGAGAGGGATGCTGGGTGTGGTGCTCGGAGATGTCTGTGTCTGTGCTCCTACGGTGACTGCCCCCAAATGTACACACAAATGTACACACACCAGCCTTGGAGAATAACAAGACATATGAATCAGACATTTGCTGAGAATGAACCCATTTCGGTGTTCACCCCTCTAGAACCACCTTTCCTACCTTTTCAGTTCCTTCTCTTTGTCACCAAGATGTGTTTGTGCCTAAACTATTTCCACCAGTTAGCCCTGAAGTGAAATCTGCATTTTCAGAGTGAATCCTGTCACTGATGGAGGCAAATATTGTCTCTTGAGAATAGGTGCTTTCTTTATCTTCTAGCACCTTATTTCTGGAAGAGTTAAGTTTGTACATTAACTGATAACTTGGAGACATGAACATTAACTTCCTTCCCTTGTATCTCTCCCTTCTCCAGGGAGAAATGAGTCTACCTCAAAGAGAAAGAACCACACTCCATCTTTCCCTTATTTTCTCTGGCTCTTCCCATGCAACTCTTTGTTCCTGCCTCTGGGCCTACGAGGTTCAGACTTTAACCCTCCCATAACCTATCCAAGTCCAGTAGCTTCCAGGTCCAAGTGAAGGTGCTCCAACCCCACGAAGCCTACCCCCCCACTCTAAACCTGAGTGCTTATTGTACTTACCACACCATTCACCTGGTGTATACATGCCTCATTTGCACCCCTGTGTGACTTTTCACGTGACTCTTTATGTCTCTTCAATAGAGCCGGAAGTGCTTTTAGAAGAGTAAACCTTGGTTATGCCTCCTTGATTTTGCTATGATGCTTAACATAGAGTGGATATTCAAGAAGTTCTAGCTGAGGGGCGCCTGGGTGACTCAGTGGGTTAAGCCTCTGCCTTCAGCTCAGGTCATGATCCCAGGGTCCTGGGATCGAGCTCCACATCAGGCTCTCTGCTCAGCAGGGAGCCTGCTTCTCCCTCTCTCTGCCTGCCTCTCTGCCTACTTGTGATCTCTGTCAAGTAAATAAATAAAATCTTTTAAAAAAAAGAAGTTCTAGCGGATAAAACTTACTCTGTCCTTAGTATCTCTGAACAAGTCCTGGGAAATAAGTCTTTAGGATCTGTTTCTTGCTAGGTCATTCTTGGGTTAGGAGAGATTTTTTTTTTTAATGTCATATTGGGGGCAAATCTGGATGATTAGCTGTGGGGTAGAACCCTTTGGAATCAGCTGTATTTGAATCTATGGGGTGGGAAGAGGACAGGGTTTATCACCTTCATATTGGCCCATCTGCCTCTTTGTGGCTACCATCTACCTGATTGTGACTAGACCACAACCAAGTTAAAGTACTACCTCTTTGGGACATCTGGATGGCTCAGTCAGTTAAGCCTCTGCCTTTGGCTCTGGTCCAAGTCCTGCATCAGGCTCCTTGCTCAGCGAGGAGCCTACTTCTCCTGCTGCCTGCTGCTTTCTTGCTCTAGCTCTAGCTCTGACAAGTAAATAAAATCTTAAAAAAATAAATAAAGCACTACCTCTTTAAAGAATCAACCCCAATCTAAAGAATATGCCTGGATCACAAGTTAGCATGTTGGAATGACACCTGCCATTTTATCGTACGCAGCAAATGTTCTCACTTCTTTCAGTGGTAATATAGTCATAACTGTGACTTAAAGTCTAGATGAGAGAAATAATCTTGGGGTTCTAACATATAGAAAAAGAGTAATGGACTTAATTGTTGAGGTTGTAGGACGATATGTACTCTCATGCTGTTATTGGGAGATGCATAAAGAATTCAGCCTTTGTGTGATGGGGAGAGGGATTTGGCATGACAGGTGTACCTTGTCTGGCACTACCCAAGTAATGCTGATTCTTCCTAGTCTTGAGACTGAATTTTCATATTAAAACACAAACACTTTATCTTCTGGAAAAGATCCTAAAGCAAGTGTTGCACTTGAAAACACTCACTCTGTTCAATGTAGGTAGCCACGATAAAGTGTAAGAGGAGATTTTTTTTAAAATGCCTACATGGACTTGAAAACAAGAGGGCATTTCTGTGGAGCAGGAATGGACTACTGAGTGGGGCTGAGCTGAAGTGACTGCCGGGCTGTGAGCCAAAGACAGCCAGTAGCAGCCAGAGGCTGCGCTCCCGCCAGCAAGGGTGCTAAAAATGCACGAAACAAGATAAGAGACCAGAGCCAGGTCACTGTTTGAAGCCAAAGGCCCCCACTCCCCAAAAGGAAGCTGAAAAGAATGACAAGTAACTGGGTGGTGGACTGGTGCTTCTGAGGAAACGGAGCCTCCCAACCGGGAGCGGAGCCAGCCTGCCTGCTGTTTCCCAACCGGATCTGTGAGACCCTGACACGGGAGCGGAACACCAGAATGCCATGATAAGAGCCAATGGTGGGTTGGGGGGCTGGGGGTTGGGTGCAGGAAACCACAAAAGAGCACACAGGAGACAATCTCCACCTCAGAACCAGCCTCCCACTGAGGGCACAGGAAAAAAAACTACTCTCAGAGAAGGCTCTCAGCAAAATTAGCCAATGGACCATTGATTCACTTGCAACCAAACTACATTTTGAACCAAATAATGAAGTTCAAGTAAAAATACTTACAGTGGTCAGAGAGATAAAGATACACCATTAAAAACTGGGGAGCTGTGACAGAAGAGCAAATGGATAGAAAACATTTAGAAATTAAAAAGTCACTGAATTTAAAAATATGAAAAATAAGACTATGAATTTGCTAAGATTCCAGAGTTTACCCAGATTAAAATTAAATTAAAAAGCACCCACACCCATGGGTAATCCCTGAGAGGCTCTAACATCCATCTAATAGGAATGCTGGGGGGGAAAAATGGAAGAAATGATAGAGGAAGTGTGTAAGCAATATTTAAGGAAATTTTGGTCAAGTTTTCCAAAACTGAAGAAAGTTGAGTCCTGAGCTACAGATACTGAGCAGGATTAATCCATGTATATTCAAAATTAAAGTAAAATTGTAGAGTATCTGGGATTAAAGGCAAGATCTTAAAAGCTACTGTAGAGAAAGCTAGATTGCCCACTAAAGAACAGACAGCAGGCTTCCCAGCAGTGAAAATAGAGGCCAGAAGATGATGGACTAGTATTCTAAAGTGCGGAAGGGAAACTGCTGTCAACAGAGAATTTTATAGAATGAAAGCAATAGACACGTTCAGATACACAAGGCATATGAACTTTCAGTCCACAGACCCTTATTAAAAGAATTATTAAGGGATTTACTTAGAGAAGATGCAGGAACTAAGAAAACTGGTGAGCTCATGATTTCATAGACCTACAAATAACTTCAACCAACTATAGGCCATTTTTTTTAAAATGTGTGTTTCAGGAGAAAACTGAAACAAAGCCCAAGAACAGCACAATGGGGTTGTTCACTGGGTAGTTCAAACATGCTTGGGGGCAGGGTTGCAATACTGAGAACTTTAAATATGTATGTTTTAAGAAATTATAGGTAGCTTCTTTCTAGAAATACAGTCTACACTTTACTAACCAGGTGAGGCAGGATGGGAACTAGCTAGTGGTGTGATCAGTGCAGCAGAAGGCAGGAAGAAGGAAAGGGATATATAAAAATTAAAAAAATACAGAAATAAGTCCAAATACTAGTAAATATCCAAATATGAGTGAGCAAAATAATTTAATGGGTTAAATTCACTGTAAAAAGGGTGATTAGTTTGGATTTTTTTTTTAAGATCCATAAGAAAGACACCTAAAAAATAAAACAAAATCACAGACGGGTGCAAAGTCTGTGAAAGAACAGTATTTTTTTTTTTTAAGCTGGTGGGGTATTAATATTAGATCGCATTTAACCCTGCCATCTTCAAGAATGCACTCTTTATCAAAACAAAGTCTACATTTGAGTTTTAAAACATGCATAAAACTTGTAACGGCCATCACAAACAGGATACAGAAGATCTCAATTGCCCAAGGCATTCCCTGGTGCCAAAACCTTGCCGAGAACCTCTGGTGACTGCCCATCGTTCTCTGTCCCATTTTGTAGAATTCCATATAAAGTGAGACGACGTGTCGTTTTTTGACATTGACATTGGTTTCAGTAGAAAAATTACCTAAATGCATGTCATCATTGAAATGTTTTTGGTAAATTAATACCCACACTAGGAATTCTCTGGTCCTCAAAATGAAATAGAGGCCTGTGTGCCAACGCATTAGGGTCTTCAGGACATAAAAGCTCAAGGTGCAGGAACAGTCCATATAGTGAGATTCCATGCATTTATATGTCATATAAATGCAAATGCACAGATAGAGATCTGGAAGAGTGTCCACCAGACTCACCAGGCTTTCTAAGGAACGGCACAAAGATAGGAAAGGAGAAAAGAAGGACTCCACCATCTGTGTTTTTAAAAAAAAATGGTTTATGATAGCAAATAATAAAAATATTTAGGCATAACATTAAGTGTCCAAAATCTATGTAAGGAAAGCTATAGAACACTCTTGGAAGTCTTGAAATTGAATGGGAACAAATGGAAACACACCGTGGAGAAGAAGAATCAATGCCATAAAGATGTTAGTTCTTCCTAAACTAATTTATAAGTAATTTAATTCCAATAAAAGTATCACCAAGGTGTTTCTTTTTCCCCTTCCGGGTCTCAGCAAGTTGATTATAAAGTCCATTGTGAAAGACAAGCAGGGGTTTGAGCAGTTATCACACCGATTGCTGATTAGTTGTCTTTCCCCCATGCTTGACCTTGAAGGCCTTATTGCTCTTGGTAACCCTAACATATTATCTGACATAGAGCAGAGAGGCCAAAATGCTTGCCTTCTCCGGAGGACACACGCAGAACTACTCCACTCTCCTGTTCTGCCGCTCCCATCAGTGTCCTCTCTATCTCCGGAGTGTTAGAGATTAGCTGGCACTTACTTCTGTTGCTCTGTCTTTGTTATTTCAAGCAGCTTCTCTGAAGCTAAGTGGTTTGGTTTTGTTCTGTTTTGTTTTAACCTCAGTTCTTTGGTGTCTCATTCATGCAAATGCGATACGTTTTTGTTACCACAGGTGGGTTCTGCTTTTCACCGCACTGCGCACTGAGGTTTCTGGAAATTGTCTAAATTAAGCAGATCTTGTTTTTACATTATCATAGTGGTTGTTATAATTCTAACAAAAAGTACTGAGACTCAAATAACTGTCATCAAAGCTGCCTCAGACAATCTAAGACGGAGGCATGACCACTAATGTTTTAAAATAGTGACAGCTACCACCCAGAGGTTTACCGTGTGAGGCACTTCAATAGGTGATAGAGTACGCCCGTATTCCACTTAAAAAATGCATCTCTTTGCTGGTATAAATTTGATCATTATGATCTGAAATATTTTATTTCTTTTCCTAGATCTGAGCAGCATTTCGAGCATGGTTTGGAAGGGCCGTTTTCCTTTTTTAAGGCAGCTTGAATTTTCGCTCTCTCTCTCGAAAACACATCGAGTTTCATTTTTCCCCCCTAAACGCAGCTGTTATGTTATCTCAAAATAATTTACAAATGAGAATTTATGAGTCCAAATTTTACTGAGCCCATTTCTGCAAACCCTGAAACCCTTGGGTTCCTTTTCCAGAAACATTCCTTAGATATTATCACAGTGATGGAACAATTTTACCTGTATATTTTTATCCTTCCGGGCCTTTCGTTGTAAGGCCTTGAAAGAGCATTTTATACCTGTTTGTCACCTAGACATTAGCTGCTCCTTATGATCTAGACCGTGATGGATCAAATTCCAGCCCCTGTACCCATGACCCTCTCCAAGTTCTACCGACTCCTGGAAGGATTTGGTTCTCATGGTCCTCATTCCTGCCGCCATGGAAACAGTTTAGATCATAGATTTTTACCATCGCAGGCAAATTCTCCCTGTCTGCACAGATTTAATCCAAGCGTGAAAGTTTGTTCCTTTTTCTTGTGATTTTTATAAAATTAACTCACAAAAGCTCTGTGTGTGTGTGCATGTGTGTGTCTGTGTCTGTCTGTGTAGCAGATTTTACCAAAGTTTTGGGCAAGACTGAAAGGTATTTATATCTCAAAATAGAAATAATGAGTATACACTCCAGCCTCCCACCATGTTGCCTGACCCATTTTCTTTGATTCCAGCCTCTCTCTGCTCTGCTGACTCACCTCCTCCCACCTCCAAGCCTGTTCATCCCAATATAGTGTAGGGTTGGCTATCTTTGTTGCCATGGGGCATCTGACCTTTGCTCTCAGTGACTTACCTTATTCTGGATACCTTCCTTCCCGGTTCCCAAACCAACTCAGGTATTTTCCTTAACACAGATGATTTTTATTCAAGAATTATTCTTATATTTGCCTTTAGGATAATAACTTTCTCACCTTGCTGTATTTTTGGATTGGACTCTCTGGTTTATCCTGCTTTTCCATTTTTTTTTTCTCTCCCCCCCACCCCATTTTCCTTGACTCTCCAGTCTCCCTTCACAAACACACATTGTAGCTACCGGTCTCAAGCCCTTTTCCTCCAAAGGCATTCTGAGGGTTGCCTCTGGATGAAAATGGTGGAATTCCTCTACCTTGTGATGTGTGTGTGTATGATCTGGTGGTGAGCAAGGAGTGTGTGGGGGGTGGCTCTGTCCCTGCTCACCCCCCAGCCACTCTCCCTCAGTCCTGCACCAGCAGCCTAGAACCCTGAGGATCCATGCATGTTGCTGCCTTTCTGTGAGGTTTGTTTGGTGCTCTAATCTTGAAATGATTGAAACATGTACAGAGAGGTGAGATATATAGGTTTTATTAACAAATTTCTCCACAAAGCAGAAAAGAGGAAACAAAGAATTTCAAGTTCTTACAAGATACTCTTTTTTACAAAGATACCACAAAGCACCCTGTGCCGTTTGTTGTTGTGGTTGCGGCTGCTGTTTTAGGAAGCCTGGCTGCCTTACTTTTGTCTGTCTTTCCCTTTTTTACCATGCCTTCGAAAATGCAGATCCTTCGCCCAGTTCTCAACGCTACCATGTTCAGAAATACTGTGTCTCTTTAACATGGAGACAACTTCCTTCCTCCGTCCCGTGGCCATTTTACTGTTTAAATCCTCACGCTGAACCCGCCCTGTTCCTTCTCATAGTCCTGGATTAGGCAACCTACTGTCACATTTTGGGGAGTTCTACTCTGAGCTGTGTCTCTGCTGGAGCCTTCCGACGAGATGGTCTCTCAGCCGCAGGAGCGGCTCTTGTCCTTAGCAGCTGAATTCTAGCATTTTTTCCACTCTGTGCTCACTTCTGAACAGTTAACAGCTGTTGGAAAACAGATCACCATCCTTCCCCTCCTGCGATTGAAGGAGGCACATTTTAAAAATTGTCTTCATGAAGACTGAAAAAAAAAATCTGGCATGAGAAGACTGAGAGGAACTTTGGGAGGTCAGCTTGGTCTCCCTCCCCTACTCTGGGGTGTTCTCTGTGAAGCCCTCTCAGCAGAAGCTCGGTGAGATGAGAAGACGTGTGGAGGGGTGGAAGAACACTAGGCTGTAAACAGAAGACAGGTTTAAATTCCTGCTATGTGAACTTGGACAAGTTCCTGACATTCTCTGAACCTTAGCTGGTTTTTTTCTTCTGTAGAATGGCTAGAATATGACCTGCCTCCCTCCTTAGCATGGCAGATGCTAGCCAATCGGTACCTTTATGCAGAATATTAAAAGGTAGCCCCACTGTGTAACCATAGATAGCCCCAAGAGGATGGGGCTTCCATCCCCGAGGGGAGCCCAGCAGGAGTTTAGCCTACCCTTGTTTGCCCCATTTGCTTGGCACCCTGGTGCAATGCCTATCCTGAAACCCTATGCAAGCAAGCTCCACAGGTCTATCATCTTCCTCCATTGGGAACAAGCCTGGGGAAGTGCTGGGCAAGGGGCCAGGAACGGGGTCTGCCTGGCTGCTTGGCAGGGAGTTAGCACTTTAAGAAGGTGCCTGCCTTTTTACCTTCTGATCTTGCTTCCATAAACCAAGTCTTCCGTGTTTTTAATCAAACACTAACAATGCCATATGAACACAGTAGCTTGAAGGTGTCACTCTTGGGGAAAGTGTTCAGGGAAGCACTCCCTTTCCCTGCTCATCTCTCACCCCTACCTTCTTCTTACTACACAGACTGCTGGAGCATTAATGAGACCATGAGCAGGAATGCATCCAGAACATGACCTCAAAGGATGAACTGCTTATTTGCCTCTCTTCTACATTCCACAAGGGTAGTCTGCCATTTGTCTAGACGTCTTCCTGCTATTCTCTATTCCAGGGGTTTCCAAGGTAGAGTGCTTGAACCCCCAGAAATGCAAAGGGTGTGCATTGAGATGTGAGATAAAAATGGAAACTCTTATTCAGGCACACCTCATTTTATCACACTTCGCAGATACTGTGTTTTTCACAAATGGAAGAGTTGTGGCAACCCTGTGTCGAGCAGGTCTGTTGGCCCCATTTTTCCAACAGCATTTACTTGCTTCCTGTCTCAATGTCACATTTTGGTAATTCTTCCAATGTTTCAAACTTCTTCACTATTATTATATTTGCTGTGATGATCCATGACCAGTGATTATAAATTGCTGAAAGCTCAGATGATGGTGGACATTCTTTTAACATGACTTTTTTGCCCTCTTAAGAAACTATAGTAGGGACGCCTGGGTGGCTCAGTGGGTTAAAGCCTCTCCCTTCGGCTCGGGTCATGATCCCAGGGTCCTGGGATCAAGCCCCACATCAGGCTGTCTGCTCAGCAGGGAGCCTGCTTCCTTCTCTCTCTGCCTGCTTCTCTGCCTACTTGTGAAATCTGTCTGTCAAATAAATAAATAAAATCTTAAAGAAAAGAAAAGAAAAGAAAGAAACTATAGTAGGGGTGCCTGGGTGGCTCAGTGGGTTAAAGCCTCTGCCTTCAGCTCAGGTCATGATCCCAGGGTTCTGGGATCGAGCCCCGCATGGGGCTCTCTGCTCAGTGGGGAGCCTGCTTCCTTCTCTCTCTGCCTGCCTCTCTGCCTACTTGTGATCTCTGTCAAATAAATAAGTAAAATCTTTTTTTAAAAAAGTAGACTATAGTATAGTGTAAATGTAACTCTTCTGAGCCCTGGAAAACCAAAAAATTCATTTGACTCACTGTGTTGCAGTATTTGCTTTATTGTGGTAGTCTGGAACTGAACCTGCAGGATCTTCAAGGTATACCTGTATTTATTTTAAGCTTCAAGGGAAAGGAATTAAGGTTTTCTAATATTTCACATATGGCTCAACAGTACTTTGTGGATATAATTATGAACAGACATACATATACTGAGTGGGCACGCTCAATTTTTTCTCTGTCATAAGTAAGTGATAAAAATGCTTGAAGACTGGGGCGCCTGGGTGGCTCAGTGGGTTAAGCCTCTGCCGTTGGCTCAGGTCATGGTCTCAGGGTCCTGGGATCAAGCCCTGAAATGGGCTCTCTGCTCAGCAGGGAGCCTGCTTACCCCTCTCTCTCTCTGCCTGACTCTCTGCCTACTTGTGATCTCTCTCTTTTAAATAAGTAAAAAACTTTTCTTTACAAAAATGCTTGAAGACCACTGTTCAGTTTGCATACCTCTGTGGCCACCAGATTCTAGAAATCCAGTCACATGTGTGATTTCTTCCTTGCATCTCCTGATTGACATAGTAAATAATTGCTCCCCACTTTATCTTCTTGGACAGAGCTTTTGTAACTCTTGTAGTGAGACTTCTTCTCTTCCCCCTTAACCTCATTCTTTCATTGTTATCTGCATAGGGTGTTGAAGAAGTAAGCTCTTTTCCTGAAACATAATTGCACATGCTAATTTATTATGATAAAGTCAAACTGGCATCTTTTTTGTTTAATTTTAGGAATGCGGTACAATAAAATAAGAATGGGGGCTCTGGGTCCAGGTGGCCTGAGCAAGATGACAGTAGCAAGTGACTTAACTTCTCTGTGCCTTGGTCTCCTCAATGGTGAGACTGTTCCTCCCGATTGATTCAAACAGTATTTTGCCTCCTGCTCCCTCATCTGCAAGAAGATGCCCTCTCTCTTACTCAAATCACCATGATAGGAGACTCCTGGACATTCTCAGGGCTTACTTTTTTTTCCCCCCAACAAATTGTGGTATTGGTAGACAGATTAAAGTTTTCAATGTAATGTCTTGTGTGAAAAGCCAGCAAGTTTAAACCTAATTGTTTTACTATGGAGTGCTTCTGTATTCTTTCATAACTCTCTGCGGAGAGATGAAATGGTCTTTATAAAAGCTTAGTGAATTCGCATTATGAAGACCCTTTGCATCCATCTATGCACGCAATCCAGGATATGGGTAGAAAGTAAAGGGGAGAGGATCAAGACAGGAATTTCTTCCACATTTCCTCCTGCCAATCCTGTTAATTCCCATACACAACCCCATCTAATCCGGGGAGCCATCCAGTCTGATAAGGGGATATACTTCCCACACCAATGACTGATTCTCCCAGGCTCCAGGGAGAGAAGAAATGCAAAATTTTAAAACACACAAATGTTCTCTAAATACTTTGTTGTAAGTTCTTCTGTGGCCTAAGAAAACCACAGTGTTCTATGTCATAACTTAGACCTGATGAGCAAAGTCAAATATTTCATTTTCCCAGCACATGGGCAGGGAATGAAATCCTGGTGCCGGAATTGAACATTGTATTCTCCAGGCAAAGGAAATGGACGTTTATTGAGTGTTATTGCTGCTGTCTTCACACTAATGACATTATCAGAGCTCTTTGAATAATATAATTCGAAAATATTACTTCTGTGTTTCAGGTCATGCAAGACAAGATCATCTGCCTTCCTAAAAGAGTCCAGCCTTCTCAGAATCACTCTTCCGTGTCCAATGTCTCTCAAGCAGTTGCCAGCACCACCCCGCTGCCTCCCCCTAAGCCGTCTCCTACCAACCCCGCCACCGTGGAGATGAAAGGACTCAAGACAGACCTGGACCTCCAGCAGTACAGTTTTATAAACCAGATGTGTTACGAGCGAGCCCTCCACTGGTATGCCAAGTATTTCCCTTACCTAGTCCTCATCCATACCCTGGTCTTCATGCTCTGCAGCAACTTTTGGTTCAAGTTCCCTGGCTCCAGCTCCAAAATAGAGCATTTCATCTCGATCCTGGGGAAGTGTTTTGACTCCCCTTGGACCACACGGGCTTTATCAGAAGTGTCTGGGGAGGATTCGGAGGAAAAGGACAACAGGAAGAACAACATGAGCCGGTCCAATACCATCCAGTCTGGTCCGGAAGGCAGTCTGGTCAACTCTCAGTCATTAAAGTCCATCCCTGAGAAGTTCGTGGTTGACAAGTCCACAGCGGGGGCCCTGGATAAGAAGGAAGGCGAGCAAGCGAAGGCCTTGTTTGAGAAGGTGAAGAAGTTCAGGCTGCATGTCGAAGAAGGCGATATACTCTACGCTATGTATGTTCGCCAGACTGTGCTGAAGGTTATAAAATTCCTCATCATCATCGCGTACAACAGCGCCCTGGTTTCCAAAGTTCAGTTTACCGTGGACTGTAATGTTGACATTCAGGACATGACCGGATATAAAAATTTTTCTTGTAATCACACCATGGCCCACTTGTTCTCAAAACTGTCCTTTTGCTACCTGTGTTTCGTAAGCATCTATGGACTGACGTGCCTTTACACCTTATACTGGCTGTTCTACCGTTCTCTCCGGGAATACTCTTTCGAGTATGTCCGCCAGGAGACCGGCATTGACGACATTCCGGATGTGAAAAATGACTTTGCTTTCATGCTTCATATGATAGACCAGTATGACCCGCTGTATTCCAAGAGATTTGCCGTGTTCCTGTCTGAAGTGAGCGAGAACAAATTAAAGCAGCTGAACTTAAATAACGAGTGGACTCCCGATAAACTGAGGCAGAAGCTGCAGATGAATGCCCATAACCGGCTGGAACTGCCTCTGATCATGCTCTCTGGCCTCCCGGACACGGTCTTTGAGATCACAGAGCTGCAGTCTCTAAAACTTGAAATCATCAAGAACGTGATGATCCCAGCCACCATCGCGCAGCTCGACAATCTCCAGGAGCTCTCGCTCCACCAGTGCTCAGTCAAAATCCACAGTGCGGCGCTCTCCTTCCTGAAGGAGAACCTCAAGGTCCTGAGCGTCAAGTTTGATGACATGAGGGAGCTGCCCCCCTGGATGTACGGGCTCCGGAATCTGGAAGAGCTCTACCTGGTCGGCTCTCTAAGTCACGATATCTCCAAAAACGTCACCCTCGAGTCTCTGCGGGATCTCAAAAGCCTTAAAATTCTCTCTATCAAAAGCAACGTTTCCAAGATCCCTCAGGCCGTGGTGGACGTTGCCAGCCATCTCCAGAAGATGTGCATCCATAACGACGGCAGCAAGCTGGTGATGCTCAACAACTTGAAGAAGATGACCAACCTGACGGAGCTGGAGCTGGTCCACTGTGACCTGGAGCGCATCCCCCACGCCGTGTTCAGTCTGCTCAGCCTCCAGGAACTGGACCTCAAAGAGAATAATCTGAAGTCCATAGAGGAAATCGTTAGCTTCCAGCACTTGAGAAAGCTGACGGTGCTCAAACTGTGGCACAACAGCATCACGTACATCCCGGAGCACATCAAGAAGCTCACCAGCCTGGAGCGCCTGGCCTTCAGTCACAACAAAATAGAGGTGCTGCCTTCCCACCTCTTCCTGTGTAACAAAATCCGGTATTTGGACTTGTCCTACAATGACATCCGGTTCATCCCGCCCGAAATCGGAGTTCTGCAGAGTTTACAGTACTTCTCCATCACGTGTAACAAAGTGGAGAGCCTTCCAGACGAACTCTACTTCTGCAAGAAACTGAAAACCCTGAAGATCGGGAAGAACAGCCTCTCGGTACTTTCACCGAAAATCGGGAATTTGTTATTTCTTTCCTACTTAGACGTTAAAGGCAATCACTTTGAAATCCTCCCTCCCGAACTGGGCGACTGCCGGGCCCTGAAGAGAGCCGGGTTGGTTGTGGAAGACGCTCTGTTTGAAACTCTGCCTTCAGACGTCCGGGAGCAAATGAAGGCAGAATAACTTCTTTTTCTTTAAAGCTTCACTGAACCGTGCTTCTACCAAATACAGTATAAATAATTAGGTAGTCTTAATGCCTTTCCTATTTTATTTTATTTTTTTTCTTTTTCACACAACACAAAATGTACACAGAGATTGAGTAAGGAGTCTGTATTTTTTAATAAAAATTTAATTGTATTTTTTCAATATTAATATTTTAAAGTTTTATTTGTCCTGGAACCTAATGTATCTATTATTGTTTTCTACTGACAGAAACAGGTGGTTCCATCTGGGGTTTTTTGTGTGTTTTCATTTCGTTCTCGTGAAAGGGAGGGAATTTTAAGTTGCATGCTTTTTGGTCTTTTTTAAATAGATATTTTGCCAAGGTGATTATTTTGCTTGTTTACACCTGCCCAGGGTCCTTATATTTGTTTGCCTTGTGTATGTACCAAGGAGTCTGTACTAGTCATCGTCATACCCGCCGCCTTCTGCATTGGCCAAGTCCTCCGTCCTACAGAAGACTCTTCTCTGGAGGGTAAATTCACAGAAGTGCATTGCCACAGATTGTTTTCAGAATTTCTCCTCATCTCCAGCAGAACCCCAACTTATGTTATTTCCTATACCTGACAGTCCATGTGATCATTAGGCTGGAATTTTGTTACGTGAGTGAAGACAGTAATCTCTTCCATGGTGAGCTGATGTGAATTGATCATTTCTCATCTAACTGATTTGTGTTCTCACCAACATTTCAAAAATACCATTTAAAAACAAAGTACAGGAGTGCCTGGGTGGCTTAGAGGGTTAAGCCTCTGCCTTCGGCCTGGGTCATGATCTCATGGTCCTGGGATCGAGCCCTACATTGGCCTCTCTGCTCAGCAGGGAGCCTGCTTCTCCCTCTCTCTGCCTACTTGTGATCCCTGTCAAATAAATTAAATAAAATCTTTAAAAATAAATAAATAAATAAATAAATAAAAACAAAGTACAGAGGCTCTCCTCCCCCCACCTCACCCCTGCCCTCCATCTTAATATTGCTATGTAGTACTGGTGAACCACCTTAGAGAAGCTAAATTTATTTTAATTAAAATAGGTAATTAAATTTAAAAATCAGAATCAGAAGCCTGGTTTTTAAGTAATGTAATAATCTTTGATATCTTGATATGTGGGTACATCAGATGGAAAAAATATTCCCCACTGAAGCACTCTTTGATAGAGCTGGGGCCCTGTAGCCAGGTGTGCTGGTGGCCCCAGGCAGTGGTGGGGCCGGCCACTGCCTCCCATTCTGCCTGTTCCACTGAATAACCCACATCCCCATAAACCGAGCTCCCGTAACCCTGCCCGTGCTGCAGATGCGAGTGATGCAGGCACAAGAACTCCTGCTTTTTGGCTTAAAATAAGCATCTCGTCTAAAATGGTCCTGTTACCTTTTTTTTTTAGGGGTAAACAAATTGCTAAGTGGATGTCACTTAGAAAACAATTTTTGCTTGATGGTCAATAGGGCTTTTCCTTATCTTTGTATTTAATCCAACCTAGTAAACGCATCTTGGGCAAAATCTGTTCCTGATTCTTCTGCTGTGTAGAACAGGAAAATGAAAACACTTTTTGTGCCCTCAATCCAAGACTGGTATTGCTGATTGTGGGAATTTTGTTTTATGTAGTAAATTCACACTTGACTGTTTTCAGAACTCTAGTCTCATCTAAGAGAGTTTTGTGACTTAACAATTAAAGGAGCTAGGAAGATGATTTGGGGTTTCAAAATAACTGCTTTTAAATTTTATGCCTTGATCCCAGTGACTTCGCACAGTGCTGCTCCAAGTCACGTCAGAACACAACTTCTAGGAACTACACACCAGACACACGTACCTCAGTCGTGTTTGAGATGCAAAGAGTTGTCATGGAGGGAAGATTTGGGAAAGAGATGCTTTTCATTTGTTTAATAATGAAATCAAGAAGTCTGGGATGCTTTATGGCTTCTGCTCTTGTCCAAGTGTCAGAATGGTGATTTTGTATAACTTATTTCCCACCTAGAATTGAAATGATATGTTTAAAAGAGTAACATGGCTATATTTCTTGTGGGAGAGAATATTTGATTCCAGAACATAGTTAGGATCCTGATTATGAACAATGTGTTGTACTTGGAAACACAGACCTCTTTGTTTTAAGCAAACAAACTAAAGACTTGGAAGATTCTCCATGACTGAGCATGACAAAAACACCCCTTGAAAGGTAAGCTTAAATAACTACTGGTAAAACACTGGGTGCACTATTTTTCTGGATAAAATTTATAATTATTTTCTATATCACCCTTCAAAAGGGATCTATTCAGGTTAAAAATCATTTGTGCTGACGTCTTTATCTGGTGTTAATTCATAATCTCACATGGGCTTCACAACTGAAGTAAGTGACTAGTAAGTAGTTTTGTCACTTGTAATAATTTGCTCCCGATTCTAAAAGACTCTGATTTGTTTACTTAATGATGTCACAGGCTGACCCCTAACCTAAATTCTAAATAACAGTCCGTAAATCAGTATTGTTCTGTGACTTTATGCTTTAACAAAAAAGGAAAATTCATAGATGCTTCTACTGGATTTTATAAAAATTCCAAAGTCTCAAACTTCATCTGGAGTCTCACTTTTCTGATTCTGGCCCTTTTTAATGTCATGAGTTTTGGTTCACATTTATAAGCAAAAAGTATTCAATTGCATTTAACCTTTAAATGGGAAACTCAGGTAAATGAACTGCTGACTTTTCTAAAGTCCTTTAATGGATCAACTCAGTGTAAAAGGGGTATTTACCCAATCCCTTTCTGTATTTTACAAGTGCTCTTGCTAAAAAGGAACAACTAGTTCTATTTCTCCAACCTCTATTGGATTCATGAGCAACTGCTTCTGTCAGTGGAAAAGCACCATAGGTGCTCATCATGCCTATGGCTGCTCGAAGCCCATGATGGGCGCTTTCTGGTCGGTTTTCACGGTTAAGCGTAGAACAGGTATCTGTCTGGTGAGGGTCTGCTTGAACCAGAGCATAGAAGTATATCCCAGTGGAACTCTCCTAAGACGACCACACCTCAGAAAACTAGTTACATGGTAGGCTCTTGTTTTGTTGTTTTATTTTGTTCTTTTAACACTCAACATAAATGTTCTTGATACAGTGAAACAATTGTAGATTTTTCTTGTTCACCTACCTTTTCCCTGCCATTACATTTCCCCTGAAGCTGCTGTAAAGAGTTCCAACAACTTACATGGCATCCTGTTCGGCAGGAAGTCCTGGAAGGTCGCCTGCTAGGAGTATTTCGTCCATTCAGAAGCTGCCTCTGAAGCCATCTTCTTAGAAAGGGTCTGAAACAAGCTGGCATCTTTCTCGGGCTACTTGGGATGAGGAAGGTCCAGGTTCTTGCAATATGCTGTCTTATGATTTCTGATATTAAGAAAAAAGAAGAGAGATTCTTTATATCTCTTCTTACTATCTCCCCCAAGAGGATTTTTGCTGTTGTTTATTTTTCCAACTCTATCATTTTAAAAAAATGCATTTTTAAGTAGTTTATTTTACTCTCTAATTTCCCACCAAATACCTGATCAAGAGTAATGCTATACTTAAACAATGGACATCCATGATCCATCGTGATGAAAATGGTCAGCAGTACTTAGTAGTGACTAGATAAGATAAATTTTCATATAATTTCAGCTTGTGTTCTCCCGTTAATTCTGAATGTGATAATGCTTGTCAAGCAGTTGACATTTTTGGTAGGATCTCAGTAACTCACAGTAGGGCCCCACGGTAACCTTAAGTTAGTAAAACAAGTAAACAAAACAGCACAGTTATGAGTGAGGGAATGCCTCAAGGGTCTGTGAGAGATTCTCATCCTTTCTTGTCAAATCAGACACGTTGTAAGAAAACTTGGACAGTCTCGACCAGACCTGCCATTGATTTTTCAGATTTAGGCCTCAGTGACATGCTTTGAATACAATTTCACGCCAGCCTTTCGAACGAGGTGTCCCTGCTCATTACGTGTTCCCAGAGCCATGCATGACAAAAGGTAATATCCTGAGGTTCATTCTGGGGAGAGGGAAGAATATCCTCCTACCCCAGGAATTTTTTCTTTATCAGAAGACTGTGAAAAGGGATACTTTGAACAACTTGTTGGCCATGTGAAGTAACAGTTCCTATGCATGGTTTTTAATGTAGTTATACATTTGCTCTCTCCTGAATACTAGTCCCTCTCCCACTTGATTCTGCCTCTTGAATGAATATTTTAATGGGTTGAAACTCAATGCCTTATGTGCTCCCTCAGTTGGTCTTCCTGCCACTTGTTTTCTCCCACTGTGTTCAGACTGTGTCGAATGCTCTTAAAACCTCTAAGACTGTCCAGAAAATGCTTGAAAGTTGATTCATTGTAGTGCAAATTCCCAATAAAATGTCTTCATGTTATTTGGTTATGTAGTACACAGGAACAGAAAATAACTTAAATAAAGTCATTTTTGTAATTTAAAGTTGAGATTCGTCCCTTCTTGGATTACAGAAGTCATGTTTATCTTTTGCATTTCTCCCAGGCGTTTGCATCTGCCCTTGCGAAGGCTCTCTGGGCTCCGCAGGAAACTGGCCCACGTGCCTTCTTTCACTTCATGTTGAGCTAGTTTCTGCAACCATGACTAATTATTTCCTCCCTTAATTCCGTGTGCTGCTGCATCTACCTCAGGTGCCCCTGGAGTTCCGTTTGAGTAATTAGCGCTTGAATATGTAGTCTGGAGGGCAATGGCACTGCCTTTGCCAGATCAGATTATGCGATTGCTGTCCCACGTGGCTTTCACCAAACACTGTTACCGTAATGACTGTGGTTACTTAAAGGAATCAGAATGGTTATGCCCAGCTAGGAATCGTTTATCACACACGCTCCGGACTTGCGGAAGCCCTTTTTAAGAAAATCTCATATACCACTTATGCATAAGAAAATTGTGATTGGTGACTTTTGAAGCTAAATTGTCACTTAACATATTTTTCTGTAGTCCTTTGTGACTCCACTGTTTTAGTGATCATCAACTGATAGCCCTTGGGAGAAAGTCTACAGGAGACAAGGAAGGATTCTGAGAGTGGCAAGAGGCCCTGCGAATGTGTGCATCAGAAACTCACACAGGCGGGCCTCTGGGTGACTCAGGGGGTTAAGGGTCTGGCTTTGGCTCAGGTCCTTTGGCTCAGGGCTCCTTGCTCAGTGAGGAGCCTGCTTCTCCTCTGCCTGCTGCTTCCCCTGCTGTGAGTGCTCTCTCTCTCTCTCTCTCTCTCTCTCTGACAAATAAATAAAATATTTTTTTAAAAAGTTTTTTTAAAAAAGAAGCACAGGATTGTGTGGCAGCTGGAGACGTTATTGGATTATTGGAAATTTTGGAGACGTTAGCTGAGAAATGCAATAGAATGGAGACAGCTGATGATTTGTTGCAATTGCAATATGGAGAAGACTGTCTCCTGGTACCTTCCGATGTCCCATCTTCCAGTCCTTTCATTTATATACAATAGTGAGATAAACACTGATGTTGAATGAATCAAGTCCGTTGTTCAGGCTAGTGAGATAGCAGTATTTCTGTTTGGGTCCAGAAGTACATAGGAGAGAGGTCACTAAAGACAATTTTAGACTCAGTGGGGGTACTCACATGGCCCCAGGCCTGCATATTTCAGAATGTAAGTTTGAATGTTATCCTCAGTACCCAAGTAGGAAAAAAGTGAGAGGCTGTACTATTTTTCTATGTAAATCTTTGAATACAAGCTATATACTTAAGATTTCATATTTGAGCAAAGCAAGGTACAAACATTTATATGATACCATAGATGGGAGATTATTTTCCTAGTTTAAAGATTTTACATAAATGACACAGCTAAAGGCAAAGATGTTATTACCAAATATAACTGGCCATTTTGATTATTTTGATTTAGGGAATCCTGTTAGAAAGTTTGCAAACAAATAGAAAATGGGCTTTATTTTTTTTATCTTTCGAGGAATTTATTTCAATTCAAGTTACATTTAGACATCACCATTTTAAAAAGTGTTCATTCACTTTTTAGTAATAGTTTCAGCTAATATAGTTCTTGGGAACAGTGACACAAAAGAGGCAGCATGTAATTCTTGTTTTATATCTCCTTTACAGTCTAAGAAAAAAATAATAAACTTCCAGCAGTGATTTTAATATAAAAAATTATATTTCTTCAATCTTAATTGCAACAGTTCTTGGGATTCCTTTATGATTTCATATAGTCTTTGTGGAGTAATTTTGTTAAAAATCATACTCTAACATTTGGACAGCCTAACTCTATTAACTCATAGCCTTGGGGCTACAAGGGCCATCATCCCTGTCCAAACTGGTTCTGGGAAGCATTATTGTCCTAGGGCTGCCATAACTACCACACGCAGGGTGGCTTCCACAAACAAATGTATCTTCTCAGGTGCTCCCTCAAGCTCAAGGTGTCCACAGGGCTGGTGGCATTCAAGGGCTGTAAGAGAAAAATCTGCTCCACGCCCCTCCTGTCTTTTGATGGTTTCTCGGCAATCTCTGGGAATCCTTGACTTAAAGATGCGTCGTCACACAATCTCTGCCTTCATCTTCATTTGGCATCCTCCCTGTGTGTCCTCTGTGTTCAAACTTCCCCCCCACCCCGATTGTATTTATTTATTTGTGAGAGAGAGCACGAGCAGAGGGGGAGGGGCTGATGGACAGGGAGAAACACTCCCCACTGAGTAGGGAGCCGGATGCTGCGCTTGATCCCAGGACCCCAAAATCATGACCTGAGCCAAAGGCAGAAACTTAACCAAAAAAGAGCCGCGCAGACGCCTTGAAAGTTCCCCCTTTTTATAAAAACTCCGTCATATTGGATTAGGGCCCACCCTAATAGTTTCCTCTTAATTTGATAATCTGCAGAGACCCTATTTTCAAATAAGGCCACATTCACAGGTACTGGGGGTTAGGACTTCATCATTTTGAGAGTGTTGGAGAGCAAGAATTTGTGTTCTCTTCAAGATCCCTCTAGGTGGACTAAGAATCAAATTGATATGAGACAGATTAAGAGGAGAAAATTTTAAGAGCGTACCTAGGGGGGATCCACACAGACTGGAAATTCTAAAAACAGGAAAAAGGAGGTCTATATGTCATCCTGAACTAAGGAGAAGGGGGTTGAGGTCTGGAACTTCGAAGGGAAGGAATGCAATTTACAAAGTAATAAGAGAAAGATCAGGGGAGCTCAGTGGGTTAAGCCTCTGCCTTCTGCTGGGGTCTTGATCTCAGGGTCCTGGGATCGAGCCCCGCATCAGGCTCTCTGCTCAGCAGGGAGCCTGCTTCCCCCCTCTCTCTCTGCCTGCCTCTCTGCCTACTTGTGTTCTCTGTCTGTCAAATAAATAAATAAAATCTTTAAAAAATAATAAGAAGATCAGATATTTGGTAATTAGATGTTTGCCCAGCCATAGAGATAGGTCAGATAAAATTCATCTCTGCTAAAAACACTCATTCTGGGACAGACCCCAATTTAGATTTTTCTATGTAGTTAAGGGAGAGACAAAAATTTTCTATTGAGCCTGCAGGTCTCAATTGCCTTCAGCTCAAAATAATCTTCATGCCAACGTGGCCCATCTTGGAACAGCCTGTCCTTGGCCACTACAGGAGACACAATTCAATCCGTAACACTAGGCAAGATGCTTCTCTTTCTTGATAAAATTATTACATGCCAGGTTTATTAGAAACAGGATTTGGAGCCCTTAAAGATTGGTTCATTCAGAGTTTTCAAATAGTGCTCCAAGAAGTTCTAATGCTCCAACAAAGTATCTCAGGAGGACTCGGAGACCAGATAGGGCTCCCGGTTTCATATCTGTCCCAATTACTGTTGCCATGTAACAAACCACCCCAAAACTTTGTAGGTTAAAACGACTTACTTTCTCACACTCCCAGATTCTGTGGATATGGACTTGGAGGGCATAGCAAAAACAGCTTCTCTCTGCTCCACAGTGTCTGGGACCTCATCTGGGAAGACTCAATGGCTGGGAGCCAGAATCATCTGCAGTCATCATCACTCCTACATCTGGCATTTGATTCTGGCTGTCGGCTTGAGCCTCAGCTGAGCCTCTCCATTCAGCCTGAGCTTCCACACAGCATGTCAGCTTCTCGGAAATCAGAGCTCTTATGGCTCCTAAGAGACTATCATAAAAAGCACAAAGGATGCTGTATCACCTTTTATGACCTCACTTTTGTGACATCACTTCTGCCATATTCTATTGTCTGAAACAGTTGCAAATCTGGCCCGGTTAGGGGCAGGGGAGAGGGGATACAGACCTCACCTTTCAGTGGGATGTCACCTTGGAAGAATAGGGGGAACAAGAGATCCTGTGGTGGCCTCTGTGAAAATGACAGTGTCCCATCATCCATACCAGTCTCTTCAGTCAGAGGCATCAGGCTCTCCCTGATGAATGTCCACTAGCAACTGTAGCTAGTAAATACAGGACCCACAGAGGCCACTAACACTAAGACATTCGACACACTCCTTCAGCAAATCCAGTGACTATTATAGAAAGCCAGAAAATTGAGCCGACAAATATTCTCTTCACCCCTTTCCTTTGTTTCCTTTGTTTCTGCCTGGCAGAATCTGTTATGGAATAACTGTAAGAGAGTGATCATTTCGTTGTGTTGGATTGTATCTTCAAAATCATCAACTTTGGGGGCACCTGGTTGGCGCAGTCGGCAGAACATGCAACTCTTGATCTGGGGGTCCTGAGTTGGAGCCCTGCTTGGGGATAGAGTTTACTAAAATAATGTACAGCTTGAAAAAAAAACAAATTTTTTTTAAATCTTTAATGTTTTGATGGGGTTTAAGTGAGAGGTTCTTTCACAAATTTTATTTGACTGTCTTGTGTTTCTCCAGGGACAGCCAGAGTTTCCTGCAGGGCTCAGAGACGCATGTGGACATAGGGCGTGTATAGCCCTGGTCTATGACTTAGAGTAACCGGAGGAAAAGTCTCATCAGTGTCTGTGCTGAAAGGTGGGGAGAGCTGGAGCGGCCCATCAGCCAGGTCCCTCAGCTGAGGCTCTTCTCCAAGCCCCAGAGGTGGTCCAGTGCCCAGTTCCCTGCCCTCCCCGGCCTCCCACAGGAGCAGGGCTCAGCAGTTACCCACCCCATGCTTCTCTGCAGCCTTCTCTATTAGATCCCGCCCTTTTGGCTCAGAAGAAAGATTTGGGGTTAGGAAAAGTTTTCTAGGAAACAATTACTCACAAACAAAGAGACCAGAAAAGTCCCAGAGATGTTCTCCAGCAGACAGTTTAAACTAATGACTCGCAGCTGGGCAGTGTGCCCTGTGGGGGCCCATGGGAACCCAGTCTGTGTCATGCTGCCTCAGGATCGGTGTCCTCCCTCCAGCCTACTCATCTTCAAACCATTCACTGCGGGCTCCCCTCGCTCATGTTCATCCTTGTAAAATCCACCAGCATACTTAGTTCATTTGGAAAAAAAAAAAGTATTCGATGGTATGTCTTCCCTCATAAGGTCCTACCGCCGAGGTCAGCTGGAGTCTGAATGTCTCTTAAGATTTAGATGACATTGGCTATACCCCCATCCCAAGCCCTTTGGAAGTCCTGTGCCCTCCCCCAAGCCTTCACAAATTTTGGCATGTGTATGGTTTCAGGCCACTGACTCTGAACCTCTGTTTCTATGGAATGTCTTCTATGCATCCCCTCACGGTTCCGTATGTTTGATCGCTCTTCCAGACTTGGAAGAGGAGTCTGCGCTGTTCCTTGATTTCCCCCAACACATGCACGCACGCTCGCATGCAAGCACACCAAGCTTTGGTGCGTCAGGGAGACTCTAGTGAAGGTTTGGGGAGAGAGCAGGGCATTCACGAGAGCCATGCAAGCCACTTTCCAGCCTCCTATTTGTTAAAACCCTCACCATGTCCATAAATTATTCCTCCGCCTCCCCACCCCTCCTCCACTCCTCTTCTCCCTTTCCGCAGCCCCTTTCTCTTCCTCTCACACTCAGCCCCAGCCCAAATGCCTTGGGCCAGTGAGGGCAGTTTAACTCTCCCCATTCTTCCATGGCCTTCTGCTATGGACCTCTTCACTCAGCTCTTCCACCCCGGCCACTTATCCAAGAGTCTCTCAGCACAACCCTGTAAGAGGAATGCTGGCATCTGCCATTAGATTATTTTCTCAGCCTGTTTGCTACAAGCCCTTGCTCTAGGCTGTGCCCCTCTGACTGCTCCTCCCATCTTCTTCAAAATCCTCTGCCTCTCTCCTTCCCTCTGAATATGCCAAATCTCCAAGTTTCACCCTCAGCCCTTTGTCCCCCTTGGTCCTCACAGGAGCCTTTAGCGACCTCATGGACTTCCAAGTTAAGTCTGCTGCCTTTCAATAGCAACTCACAGAGCTGCGCCCCTGGTCACCACAGCCCCCCGCCTCTCACCTCCAGCTGCCTTCTGAGCATTTCCTCCTGTTCTGTCGTCTCAGGCTTGACTTGTCTGAGAGCAAACCTCATTTAAGCACAACTGTTGGCAACAGCCCCCTGGATGGTCACCCCCACAAACTGCTCATCCCTCCAGCCTCGCGTTCTCCTCTTCTCTATTGCTTGACTGGTTTTCCAAAGTGTAATTCTGATCTTACCGTTCCTCTTCTCAAAACCTTCTCGCTGTTTTCTTAATAGAGTTGTAGACCTTAGCCTGTGTTTCAAGGCCCACCACAGTTGAGGTCTGAACTGCTTTTCCAACACAGGCCCTGGAATCCAAAGTGAATTCAAATCCTCACTATCCATTTACCTGATATACAACCTTGAGACCGTTAATGTAAACTCTCTGGTCTCTGTTTATTATGAAAGGCATCCATATACTGCCCCTCCCAGGAAGGACGAAAATGTTATATATCCCATGCTGGGATTATCTCCAAGACTGTCCCAGGTAAACTACAGATCTATTTTCATAGTTGATCACCAGTCCTGGTTCCAATCAAGGTAGAGACAATGCTTTGGAAATTCTACCTGTATCCTGTATCCTCAGCCATAAGTCATAGCTGTTTCCAGGGTCTCTACGGTGTGACCCATGGTTTGAGAGCAAGAGAGTGAAATGAAGTGACAGTGTAATCACATTTATGGTCTGCTCTGTCCCTCAGCTGCTACTGGGCTGTGAGGAGATGGGGGTGGAGTTAGAGAGGGATGACTTGTTCTCTTCTCTCCAGAAGTTCAAATGCTCACAGGTAGTTGGAAATTCCAGGGGTAAAGGCTACAGCCAAAAGCCTGGCTGTCTTAACTTCTGAATTCAAACCAGAGTTGGCCTCTCATCTCTGTCACTGTCCGGATGTGTGTATTAGAGCAAATAAATCCCTTAGCTCCTCGAGTCATGGTCTCCTCATCTGTAAAAGGGACAGCAGGGAGGGGACCCCCCCCCCCCCTTAAGGGCTGTTGTGGTGGTTTCGAGTGTGATGCATACAATGTGCCTAGCTCAGTGCTTGCACTCAGGAGATTTGCAAGCATCACGGGGACTGTGAACAGAGCTCTGAATAATGTAGGAAGTAGCCTACGGTATCGTCCGTTTTCCTAAAGCCAGCATGTATTTAACACCTAGATGTGCTGGACATTGTCTTACAGGCAGTGAGCTTGTAGGTTTGCCCTCAAGTTGCTGGAGCAAGGCAGGAGAGTCACAGGGAGGCAGTATCCGGGGGCAGGGTGATGAGGGGGTAGCCAGTACGGAACGGCAGTACTCGGGAAACACAGGCTCTTTCTCCACCAAATGCATTTTCGCTATCTTTGAGGTGCTGAAGGATCAAAAATGAATATGATCCCTGTTTTTAATCAGTTCTACAGCCAAGTATTCAATAGCTAGAATCCATTATAAGAGCTCACATGACAAAGGAGGTGAAGGGAGGGTGTGGCAGATTCCCCTGGAGATAGGAAGGGTTTCTGGAGGCAAACCTGAGCTGAGTCTGGATGCATGTGACCCTCCTCCCTGGCAGAAGTGAGAGTACTGTGGAGGAAGAGCTTTCTGTGTGGGTACAGAAGCCTACAAGACCACAGGGTGTCAGGGAAGGATCATGAGCCATTGCAGACGTGGAAGGTGCGGATGGGAAGACGTGAAAGAACGGCTCACGGGCACCCTGCAGGAGCCACCCACGCCAGAGCGCGGTTGAGCTCATCCTTCAGGCAGTGGGAAATGGGAAAGAATTTAAGCCCATCCTCAGTGACATCCAAAGCCTGGATAATCTTACAAAGTCTGCCTGAGAGCTTCCTCTGTGTTTTCAAAGCCTTGCAAAAAGAAAAAAACCACCATCTGGTCCTGCAGAAAACCAAAAGCTGTGAGGGGAAGCCAAGCGTCGATGGCAGACAATGCCCCGAGCAAACTTGGCCGCGCATAATGAGACTCACAAACAAAGTTTTGCTTGAACTTGTCCTTGGCATTAGGACACCTCAGGGAAACCACCCAGCGGACTCATTCTCTCTGCCCCTGCCTCTTCCTCTTCTTTCACATCCTAGTTTCTTCCTTTGCTATGCTGCCTTTTTTTTTTTTTTTTTTAATAGCCCAGCTAATTGCGGGAAATTTGCCCTGTTTCGAGTCTGGAAAGTCATAAAGGAAACCACTCCATTCAACTGAACTCTAAGTGTACGTCTCAGGACCTAACTCTCCTCCTTCCTCTGCCCCTGCCCCTCGAGGTATCAGGATGATCATGTGGAGGTGCCATTGATCTCAGGGCACACAAGGATGTACACACTTTGTATCTCCCCAGCCCCTCTGAAGCCTGCTCCTGGGTGAGCCCAGGCTGCCTGCTTGTCCTGCGGGCTGGATAGTCCAGCCCAGAAGTGGAGGAAGGTGTGGCTCGGCTCAGCCAAGAGTCCCCATTTGACCTCTTGCTCTTTTTCTGTCCCCAGAGGAAAGGTGGAGCTTTCCTGCCCACAGAACTTCATTTCCTTTTCCCGTTCTTTACAACACTGTCCTACCTCCTGGGGAGACTGGGACTTGGTGTTTCATGTGGACAGCCCTCCACAGAATTCCTTTTTTCTCAAAACCAAAGGTTTTGATGGGCCTCCAAGGAAAAGTACAAGCTGAAAAGTGACAGATGGTCCCCCTCCTCTGCTGGTACCATTTCTCAGTGTGTCTCTCATTCCCTTGCCTCCCCCAAGGTAAGGCTCAGATCCTGGCAGGACCCCAGGGAACCTGCCACAGTGGAAGCATCTCTGTGACCTGCGTTCTCGCTGAGCAGACCCAGGAAGCCCCTCCCGCTTCCAACCACTTTCAGACACAAAGGAAGCACGGCACTGTTGAGTGTCGAGCTGCTCTAGCCATGGCTGTCCAGAGGGACCAGGTGACACAACCCGGAAGGGGGGCAAATCATGCCCGGTGGGATTTACCTGAACCAAAGGCAGGAGACCACAGGGAGCTGACAAATATACTCTTCCTTCTCCAACCAATCATCCCCAAATTCAACTGTTGGGTATTCCCTGCTAGAGCTGTCCAAAGTCAGCAAGAACCTGACTGTGTTTTACCATGACCAACTCATTAACCACTATTTGGTTTTCCCCTTCTCTGCCTTGATTGTCTTTTCTCCTCATTTTTGTAACCCTCCCATTGCACCTCCCAAAGAAGCATTAGCAGGTAAGTTTTGCCCCAGACTGTTTTCTAAGGAATCTACTACCAGCAGCCCACTGACCTCAGAAAAATGCTCTGGACCCATAAATTTGTTGTTTTATTCCTGGGTTGGCCTGGGCAGGTTTATATCCACCTCTGTCCAACATACTCTAAAACCCCAAAAGAAGGGCATTGCTTGTTTCTTCCTTGGAAAAGTTCAGATCTACAGATCTCTGGAAAACATTTAGTCAGAAGGAAAGCCATCCAACCCAGCACTATTATCAAGAGCGGGAGCGAGAGGGAGATAGAAATAATCTAAACTTCCAAAAAACAGAGAGTGATTTTTTAAATGGGACATTTTTACAATGAAACACTGGGTGGACATTGAAAATTATGTTACAAGCATATTTGTTGACATAAAAACTTAGTCATGATGTGTCAATTGTAAAAAATCAAAGTACAGCGTGATCTCACGTTTGCAAGAAACAAAAGTACAAATATCTATGATTTTTTTTAAATTGGGGGTTATTTGCCAAATGCAAACAGAAATTGTCATTTGGTAAGATTAAGAGTGGGTTATCCATTAGTCTTTATATGTAACAGTATTTTTTATTTTTTTCCCTCTAAGAAATACGTATTAACTGTGATTTTTTTTTTAATTTAAAAGAAAAATGTATCTTGGGCCTGTTGCTCAAAAATGCATATTCTGCCAGTAATATGCTGTAACTTAGAAGGAAAATAAGATGAAGATCCTGGAGAGATTCCAGAAGACTAATGATAACAGATAAGTTTCCATAGTCTTTTATTTTTGGTGAAAATTATTAAGAGGATATGCTTTGTAGTTGTTCCAATGATACACATGTTTGAAGTATGAAGATATTATGTCTATATCTCTCACAAGAGAAAAGGTATAGTAGTGCCATTATAACTATCTTCTGTGATAGTAAAATATACCCATGCATTTTATTACTTCATTATAGTTAATCATTGTATTATTCTTTAAAATATGTGTTGCTCCTTGAATACTATTTTGGTGTACTATTTGGTATACTGCTTGGTATACATTTTAGTTCTTGAGAATTTTATTAAAGATTTTTTTTTATTTGGAAGTGAGAGAGCACACGCACACAGTGGAGGGGCAGAGAGAAACTCAAGCAGACTCCTCGCTGAGGGAGCCCAACATGGGGCTTGATCCTTAGATCACACCCAGAGCTGAAACCAAGAGTTGAAGGCTTAACCACTGTGCCACCCAAGCGCCCCTAGTTCTTGAGAATTTTTAAAAATAAGCCACTGCATTTGCACAGGGTGGGGAAAATGGTGGGCAGTCCATATTGTACACCAAGCTTTGTCCATTTTTCAGGAACTATGCTCGGTCCTGCAGATTCCGAAGTTGAAGATATGTACTCTTCCCTCACTGAGTTGGTAGGGGGCAAGAACCGGTGAAATGACATCTGTGGTTGGCCACAGAAGCCATGCTGTGGCCAGAGCTTTCTGCACCACAGAAGAGCCTAGGGACTCTTCTAGGCTAGGGACTAGGGACATGCCTGGTCAGCAGACACTTTCCCAGATTAGGTGGCTTCTGAGCTGTATGTTGAAGGATGTGTGGAAATTAGCCAAAGAAAAGGAGAAAGGCATTCCAAGCATAAGCTAGGAGAAGTAGAAGGGAACAGACCCAGAGACTAGAAAATGAAATCTGGAGATCAGTGTTGTCCAGAACTATCTGCAGTGATGGAAAAGTTCTACATCTGTGCTATCCAAAAAGATAGCTACCGGCTATGTGCGGTGATCAAGCAAGTAAAGAACTGAACTTTCCATTTTATTTCTTTTTTTAAATTTAAGTTTAAATAGCCACATGCAACTAGGGGCTACTGGTTTGTTTTGTTTTCTTTTCTGTTTTTTTTTAACACCACTTTATTGAGGTATAATTTGAGGTGCTTTGATGTGGGGTCTGGGAGTGAATGGTCAAAAAAGGATTCTTGGGGCCTTTTCAATGCAAAAAATGTGGTTTCGGGGGCACCTGGGTGGCTCAGTGGGTTAAAGCCTCTGCCTTCGGCTCAGGTCATGACCCCAGGGTCCTAGGATCGAGCCCCGCATCGGGCTCTCTGCTTAGCAGGGTGCCTGCTTCCTCCTCTCTCTCTGCCTGCCTCTCTGCCTACTAGTGATCTCTGTCAAATGAGTAAATAAAATCTTTTTTTAAAAAATGTGGTTTCG